>KZ808415.1:91331-128088 GCA_000696205.2 Oncopeltus fasciatus | reverse complement strand
TTTGGTCGATTTTCTCGTTTTTGATCAGTAACATCAAAATCACCACGTTTGAAACGTTGAAACCAACGTTCACATGTCTTGACGGTTGGAGCAAGATCGCCATAAGTCTCAACAAAAATTCGATGACATTCAGATGCCTTTTTCTTTTGATTAAATAAGAAAATCATGACATGCCGCAAATGCTCTTTATTTGGCTTAAAATTAGACATTTTTAACACCAAAGAAAGGTATGATACGTCCACGTAAACGACTTAAAAACAACTGACTTTTGTAAACAAATGACTAACAAACAAAATAGCGTTTAGAGATAAGCAAATCCTTCAATAGGCTAAGAGCGCATTCTATTGGAATTAAAACGACATTTTAAACTTGCATACCTGGTAATATCAACCTCCTAGGGGAGTAGTCAATTCTTCTAGATTCACCACTACTGTGCAAATTGGCTTCCCTTCACAGTCATACTTCCTACTCTGCACTAGGCAACTAGCTTAAGTACATACTTGTAATTGACAAAAGTTAAGTGAATAAGAGATAAAAAAAATCAGCTATTCCATTCACTGATCTTGAGACACACCATTTGATGGATCAAAATAAAAACAGTTATTCTTGCAATAAAGAGCTAAATTGTTCAATGATCAATATAGTTTAGAACTAAATAAGATCAGGAGAAGGGGTACTTAAAAGAAGGACATGGACAGAATATATTTATTTTTTATCAGCTTTTGATTAATCATGGTTTATATTATATATATTAAAATTAGCATAATGTATATTATGATATAAATAAAAAAACATATATTTAATATTTGCTTAATAATAATTGTTAAATGAATTCCAATAAAACTAAACCAGGGAGAGGGGTACTTCAGAAGAGGCATTAAGAAAAAATATAGATTTATTTTCTTGTGTTAATCAATTACTTGCTATAATTTAGGAATCTAGTAATGAATATGTAAATGAATATTTTAGTTTTATTGCAAAGTTTTGAATATAATTAATTCATTCTTATAAAGTGTACAACAATAATAGGCATTCAAGAAATTTAATTCTAGTATTTAGTGATTATATTTGCAAGTGTGAGACAATAGCTGGTATAGTATAGTATTGCATGCAAAACGCTAGGTGGGGTTCATCTCTATCTCAAAATACAAAAATGTTAAGTATTTATAACTTTATTTTACATTATTTTATTTACTTTTTGTGTTATTCACATTTAACTTGAAGTAGCTTTTTAAATATGGCTGATCTTATCAGTAGTCATATTGAATGAACCTCACCTACCTTCCTGAACATATTTTATCTTTCATATTCTTTATTTCACATTTTCTTTCATTTTAGGTTCTTGTGATCCATTTGTTAAAATATATTTACTTCCATCCGAAAAATTTGCTGATATTCCCAAGCCAAAAACAAAAAGTCAGAAAAAGAATCTTTTTCCACTTTTTGATGAATCATTTACTCTGTAAGTAGGCTTTATTGAAATGTATATTTAAAATTTTATTATTTTATAAATTTTATGTAATTTATTAATTTAATTATGCAGATTTTGTGTCAACCTGATAAATACCAGACTTCAATTTTCAAATATAAAAAATCTTTGGTGACCAAGTGACACCCAGAATGCTGAATTGGATTTCTGGGGTTCTAAGACTTACCTTTTAGTAGATTTCCCATAGGTAAATCAAGATTTGGTACCATGATGAGACTTTTGAAAAATTTCAAGAAATCTTGACTGATCCTACATTGGAGAAACTAAAAATAGGGTCATTGCCACTAATTAAAAATTAAAGAAAATTTTTTTAGATAGGGCCGGCATCCGCTGCAGTGATTATTAGGGAATGAATTAATTATTAAAATTTAATTGATTAATATGTTTAAAAATTAAATTAAAATTCTTTTTTTTGAAAATTGTTCATGAGCTCATTAATAGCTGAAATGAGTCAAGGGCATTTAGAGTGAGACCAAAATTTAAAATCCTCTTTTTTATTATTAGCATTAAAAAAAAAAAAGGTTTGGAAAAAAAAGGTGTAAAATGTAATTTTATAACAAAAAAAAAAATATTACATCAGAACATAATTTTGAGTCTTGGGTGGGCACTCACATACTAAATTTGGTATTTAGGGTTTTAATGCAAAATCTTGAATGAATTTATTTTGGCTTAGAATAGAAGAAGAAGAGGGGGTTGGAGATTGTAAAACTTGATGGAACATTATAGGAGTAAAATATAATTTTATGATTATGATCTATAGCATTGCTATAAATAAGGTTTTGTGGCGGCGTTTTCGCTGGTTCGAAATTGGTAAATAATAATAAATATTTAATATTGAAAATAAAAGAAAAAGAAAGAAAAATAGAATGTAAGAGGTAGCAACTTACAAGGTAGCTTCAGCAGGTAGTTCGATCCTCTCACTCATCTGCAGTTTTTCCTCCAAAGCGGCCCTGAAATTAAAGGTCTCTAACTCGGCCAAGAGAAAAACCCAAAAATTCAGAGCACTTACCTTCTGGGAATGCGTGGCAGCCGTGAGTGAACGAAGAGAAGTGGACTGTATTATGAATTGGAGGCGCATAAGGCGGCACGAAATACTAAGACTTTTATACTTTAAAACACTTTGTATTTACTGGAAGCAGAGTGGTTTCTGGAAACTGGAAGCAGAGTTCTCCAATGAGAGCTGGAAGCAGAGTGTCTCCTGTGAGAGCTGGAAGCAGAGTGAGAAAGAGGTAGGGGGACACTGAATTTTTAACAGAAATTGGGAGTTGAGAGGAAAACCAAAATGCATTATACAATAATAATAAATTGTAATTCCTATGATCTTATTTGGATTGCGAGAAAGTTTATTGAACATAATAAAAGTAAAATGTAATTTTCTGATAATTTTGTTCTATAATATTTTTATAAAGAAAAAAAACTTGTTGAGGAAAAATTTTACCAATGTAGCGATGTGTTGGGCGATCGCTTCCTCCACCCTTCCTTCATGGCTAGACTAAAACAAAGTGGTGGTAACTTATGCAATAATTATTTTGCCCAGCTTGTAAATAAAATTATATCATTTACTCTTATTTATATACAGCTCTTATGAAACATGGGAAATCTGCTTAGATTATGGCAGCTCATATGTCACAGCCTTTTTTTTGTTTTTTTTTGTTGCATGATTTATTCACTTAAGTACAGACTGGTGAGTACTGATTGTGATCAGTGCAATTCTGTCCCACAATTGTAGACTGATTCCATCTTATACAAAAAAGTATGAAAATTAAAAGAAAGGTCAAAGCTTTGGCCAGGTGTATCTTTGTTCACCTAATAGTAGTGAACTGTTTGGTTCTTTTAATTTCTCTCTCTCTCTCTCTCTCTCTCTCTCTCTCTCTCTCTCTCTCTGTCCTTGTTCTATACTACTTCCTCTTACGTTTTCCTATGCCTTCATTCTCTTTTACCTACATTCTCACCCAGACCTACTAGACTGATAACAGATAATACTCACAGATAACATGTAATTAACAGCATGTACTGACCTCAAGACCGGAGCAGTTTTTCTTTTAATAAAGGCAAAAAATATTAAGAAGCTCTGGGACCATTTCAGCCATTCCATCTATCCTCTGTGGGTTCTACTTTGATTATGTTTTTATGAGGTACAAAGGACTGAGCTCCTTTATTAAATGAAAAACATGTTTAGCCTATAGCGCATTAAACTTATTTAGATAATCATCATCTCCAACCTGAGAACCCGTTCACCAGGCCTAAACCACCTCCAAATCAAATTCTTCTGGCAGTTAGCTCAGCCCTCTGCAGCAGCTCTCTAGTTGTGAGCACTAGCAGCTAGCCCACAAGCAGCCCTCTCACATTTGTCATGCCAACTTGTCTTTTTCCTTGGATCTCATCTGTCAGCATCTTCTTTGTGATCTCATTGTCTTCTAGCCACATGTTCCACCCAGTGTAATCTCCCAATCCTTATAAAACTTGCACTACCTACATCATTGTATAGCAGATAGAACTCAATACTCTTTCACCTTTTCTAGGCTTCCTCTCTCGAATATGGCCAGCAATCCTTAACAATGTATTGTCCTTTTAAATGAAAAATCTCTGGCTTCGTCCACCTTGGTGATGTCACAGACTTCTGATCCATTAGTTAGAACAGGCCAGACCAAAATTTTGTAAAGGTTTATCTTGATAAAGTTCAAGAAAAATTAATTCCTAATTTGTTTTACAAACCAAAATAAAATTTTCCTTCATACTTCCAGGGAGACATCATTCATGTAGTTTACCTTATTTCCTAGGTAGTTTTTCTCAAAGATAATATTAGATAGGACTTGGTAAGTGCATGGGAGAAGTACTACCTCATGATCTCTTTTTTTGTGGAGAGGGCAGATTATTCCTCAGGTCTACTCTTCAGGCATTTCCTCATTCTCACAAACTGATAACATGAGGTTATGCAGCTCTCTTAGTGCCTGTGCCACCGTGTTGCGACTAATCTGCCTGGATTCCATTCAAGTTCGATTCCTCATAGTTTTCGGCTTTTTACTGCTTTGTGGAATAAATATTGATCCAGCATCTCCACCTCATTCAAGCTGTCTTGAACTTCGAAACTAGGTTTACTTACTTCTAACATATCCTTCTTGTACAGTCTTATTAAAATGCCATATGTCATATTAGGAGATGTCCGTCTTCAGCTTTGTTACATCTTTACATGTGGACTGAAGACGACTTGCCCTTCAATTGACCTTTTGGAAGAAGTGATAGCTTTCATGGAGGGTTGTGTGTGTCCTGAAATCTTTCATACACTTTTTCTCCCAGACTCGTTTTTTTATTCAAATAATAATTTTAATAAAAAAAAAAAAAAAACCCCTATCTAATTAAACTAATGTCGGATGAAGTGAATTATTACTGTCAAATGAATGTTGAAAAACCAATAAGAAATAAAATTATTCTAAAGCATAGTTTAATGACATTACTTTTTAAAAAATGTAATCTCAAGCTTTATTCTACTAGTAGTCCAAGAATCGTGGTTAGTGTTTATGTAATAACTATCATACCTTCTATTATCCGTCTTCATTGGTTTCTGCACACCATCTTCTGTTGGCGAGTGCTTTCGGACATTGTCCATCTTCTGGCCGAATACATGCGTTCACTGTCACTGTCTGTATTCAACTGCCTATTTATGTAATAATATTATTAGTGAGTGAAAATGGTTTTGCAGGACTGAAAAAAAAGTTTATTTATAAGATAAGTTTTAATGATTTCTATCAACTAATAAAAAAAGTTTCAATAATCCACATGAATACAATTTGTTAAATATAATTGAAACATATCTGTTATCCTTCAAATTTCCTTCTTGTTCTCAAATATATTTTATATATTCTTTAAAAATAAAGTCACTTAGTGGCCTAATTCAGAGAAATTTATTCAAATGTGTCTTTTTGTAATTGGCCTAATATGTATTAAATGTAGAACTTTATATTTATTTTCAGACAGCTGACTAAAGAACAAAGAGATGTTCCTAAGGCATTGGTTCATTTTATTGTAAAAGACCAGGATTTCATTTCGACTCAATTTGTAGCAGAAGCATTTCTGCTCTTTTCTGAAGTACCAGATACTTCAACAGAAACATCACTATCTGAAATACCACAAGTCCACTTGAAATTAAGTAAACCCTCTACTAAAGGTAAAAAGTTATTTAGCACAAACTTTATTGAAATACTCTGAGATGAAGTTAATCGTCTTAGTACATTTAAATTACAGTTAATTTTAATATATTTTTTCAGAAATTCAGCTTTAAATTAGGTATATTGTGCCAAGGATGATCATCAAATCATGTTGCATAAAGCAAAAACTAGTTTTGAGGTTTTCGAAGTAATGGTTAAGAAACTAAGAGTAATAGTAACTGTGAGATGAGGCAATAATTTTGAAGGGAATGTAAAATATATTGAAATTTGGTAGAAAAAACAATCATGTAAAGGTTTGATCCCCTTGGACCAGTGAACTTAAACTAGTTGGACTTAATTAAAATTATTGAAAATTATTCTAATTTTTAAGATACAGTTAAACTAACTGGAAAGTAAAGATAATTAAAGATATACCAATACTGGCAGGTAATAATTTCATGAGTAACATTAGTCTCAAGAGTGGCATCAGTCTTTTTTTTCATTAAAGGCTGAGAAATTTATTAATTTATAACTGTGGTAGGGTATATCATATGGTTTTGAATTTTTCCTTAAAATAATTTTATGATTGGTAAATTTGATGTATGTAAATAAACTTGTACTATAATCTTGAACTGAAGCCAATGATATAAAAATACTCATATTAAAAAATAATTTAAGTAGAATATTCTTTACTGTTGTTTCAGAAGAATTTTTATCATAACTAATATCAGATAAAGGTACTGATTATCTATCTAAAATCACATATTAAAAATGTGTCACATTTTTACAATGAAAACTGAATAACACATCATTTTAGATACATCAATATTAATTAATAATAATACACATCTAAAGAAAATTAAAAAAATGACTTTGTCCAGTAAGAGCAAGAAAAAGGTTTTGATTGTTTGTTGGAAAGAAGGAAAAAGTTTTTCTTAGTAATGGGTGATTTTTAGGAGAATATATTTAGCAGTAGTTGATTATTGAACATGGACTTAAATATTGATCTTAGAAATAGTGAATACAATATAACACATGAAAAAATTAGGAATATAATTTAGTACATATAAATAATTTTTTTTTAAAATTGTGTTATAGATTCAGAAATAATAAAGGTTCTAGAGCATCGACAAGGAGAAAAGCTGGCAAAAGATTTTGTAAAGAGGCAGAGGACAAGGATGACAAGTGAAAGCGAATGGATATCATCATGATATGGATGACCAAAGACTGCATCATATGTATTTATAATATTTTGGGGAATTAAAAAAATTGTATTCTCTTTAAACGTTTATCTTATTATTTTTGCCAATAAATTTACCAATGTTAGTGTGTAAATAATTCAAATTTCAGAAGCAAATTTTTAGGTAATTAGCATGTAATGTCTATGGATCCTTCAATTAGATACACTAAGGCGTGAAGATTTTTTTCTGAATCCCTGTAAAAATTCCATATGAAAGTTTTGAAAACTAATTGTAAAAGTGATTTATATTTTAAGCCTAACATTAAAACTTAAAATTTTGAAATACTGCTTTTTCTTAGCCCTCATTCGTAATGAATTTTTAATATTCTGAAAATTTAGAATTTTCTGACCAGTTAATCAGATCACATTAAGGTGAGGAATAAATACCAATTACAATAGTAAAATTTAACATTACCCCCTTTTACTTTTTTAGTTTTATTATTAAACAGTGGCCAACTGGCTTAACGCAATGTTATTTAGGAGCAGTTAAATAGTTCTTATCACCCCTTCCCCGAAAGCTTAATTCTTTATCATGACAACCTTAAAATTTTAAAAATTGGATTCAACCCTTTGAATATTAATGCTGTAAAATTCGAATTAATCATTAAAGTATTATTTATTGTAAACTTATTATTATATTCTAGCTTGATTTACTGACATCTGTTTAAATCTAGAGATCCATATTTCTTTTTATTTTGACTGAATATAAAGCCATTGGTTAATACCAATTAAATGTGTAAAAACCCCTATCTAATTAAACTAATGTCGGATGAAGTGAATTATTACTGTCAAATGAATGTTGAAAAACCAATAAGAAATAAAATTATTCTAAAGCATNGTCTATATTTTAATTAAATATTTTTTTATTATTTTTAAATATAATATGTATAAATGGCTATGAATTTGTAAATTTTATGTGAATTGTGATATTAAAACAAATACACTATTTATATATTTGATAATGTATGTTCAGCAATAAATTAATTTTTATAATGTGAAAGTGTAAGTTTTATTATGCATCCATCTTTCTCTTACATAAATAAAAATATTGTCATAGTCACTCCAAACTAAACCTTTTACTATTCATAAGAATTAATGACTTATAAGGAGATGTATTACTTAAAAGTATTTCGGTAATCAATCTTAAAGAAAACAAAAACTGTGCTATATGTAGCAATGACTACAGTCATTGTATATTACATATAATACAGTATGACATATAATAGAGTTCTTGGCTGTATTATATGTTATATAATACAGTCCAGAAGCTGGTCCTGGTTTCTAATAATATTCTGTTTGAAACTTCCTATGGTTCTGGTTGCGGTGTTGAATGTGTCTGTTAAATACAAAAATTTTAAAAATCAAGAATATCATGATATGACGTTTTACATGGTAAATTATACTAGGCCTCCACTGTTGGGAAGACCGTGGTTTGAACATTTTGGATTCAATATAGTTGTTCCTAGTAATCATAGGACAGCTGAGCCACTGTTTTTCAATAGTGATTTATCAATGGTCTTGTTGCAGGAAGCAGTGCAGTAATTTATCGAAGATTTCACTGATCTGTTGGGCAAGTTCAATAAAAGAAAAGTTAAATTGGATTTGACACCTAATCCAAAACCTAAATTAATGAAAGCAAGAGATTGACTACACTGAACAACAAAGTTTTTGTTTCGGGGTTGAAATTAGCTGATTTTAATGTATTTCCACCTGTTAAAACCGAAAATGACCATAAAAATTATATATTAGCTCTTGTTTTCAAGACATAGTATCATTCTATTATATATATATTGAGTTTTCAACAAATGAAATATTTCATCACCAACAGTTGGTACACATGTTTGTTTACATAACACCCCTCTCATCAGCTGTTCATAAGTAGTAAACATAACCTTTGCGAGTTTGTCAATTGTACGCACGTGGTTGCTATTGAAATTATCGTGTGAAGTTGATTTTTAAATTAATTTAAGTGCTGATCTGAAATGCCTCGAAAGTGTGTGAATTCTGTCGATAGCTTTTGCTATATATGTGGTGAAATAACATTTAAGGCTCAGAAACGTAAAATGTCACCTATCATTAAGACTGCCTATGAACATTATTTTGGTGTAAAAGTTGGGGACCAAGATAAATCATGGGCTCCTCATATATGTTGTAATTCTTGTTCCGTCATATTGCGAGAGTGGCTGAAAAATAACAAGCGGGCAATGGCTTTTGCAGTACCTATGGTTTGGCGTGAGCCTACCAATCATACAGACGACTGTTATTTCTGCTTAACTCCTCCCATTAAGCAAGGTTTGTCCATGAAGAAAAGAGGAACGGTGAAATACCCTAATATCCCATCTGCTCTTCGGCCTGTACCACACTCAGACAATTTGCCAGTCCCTTCTCCACCCCAAAACTATGAAATTTTAGAGGAAAGTAATGAAGTCTGTTTACAAGAAGCAACCCATCCTTCTACATCCTATGACCCTGATTTTGATGTAAGCGATAGGTCTAGTGATCCGCACAGAATTAGTCAAGCAGAGTTGAGTGACCTTATAAGAGATCTTGGCTTGTTTAAGGAAAAGGCTGAGCTGTTAGGGTCAAGACTACAACAGTGGAATCTTCTAAAACATGATGTGAAAATATCTCAGTACAGGATGCTCCAGAAGTGTTTTATAAAAGACAAGCTAAACGACAGCGATCTTACAATACATCGGATTGACTTAATTGAAATTTGGTGGTACAAACCTCTTTTATTTGTCAAAACACTAAGAATAATGTTTTTTTTAAATCAATTTTGTACTTAACATATTCTAAAAGAAACATAACAATATTGTTTTTTGTACTTTCACTTTTCACGTATAGTATAACTACTCTTTAAGATTAAGTGCTGTATATCTCAAAAACCAGAGGTAATAAAAAATTTTCAATGTTATTTTCGTTTTTATCACCCCAAAATTAGTAGAAATAGACTAATTTAGTGTAGGAAAAATTCAAAAAATATTTTTTTGTTGTGCAGTGCTATTCTTGAACCAATCGACTACAGCACATGGTGATCACAAATCATCCTGGTGTTTAAGTAAGGTGGATCGATTCGTATTTGTGGGGATTATAAACTGAACTTGAACCCTCATCTTCTCATCGATCAACATCTGCTTTCATGAGGAGATCTTTTTCAGCAAGTACAAATTTTTAAGATTTGCTAAAGTCGACTTTTCACATACTTGCCAGTAATATGAGGTTGATGAAGAATGAAGTGACATCCACACTATATCAATACAGTAAGATTTGTTTCGTTACACTTCTTTGCCTCAGCACCAAGAAAATTTCAGAAAGCTATTGATGTTTTACTCTCAGGGCTGGAAAGTACATCAGTCATGATTGATGGCGAGGATAGGAGCCCAAAACGTTGAAGTATTGCGAATTAGAGTATTCAAAGTACTAGAAAAGCTGTCTATTAAGAAATGTGAGATCGGCAAGACCTTGAACGAATATCCAGGTTTCAAATGATGGGGTCTGTACTATTTTGAAAGCCCCAATACTAAATGATGTTAAGGAACTTCAGCGCTTTTTGGAAGTAGTAAAGTTCTTGGCAAAGTTTTTGCCCAATTTAGCAACAATTTTATCAGCACTGTTTGGTGAGAAAGGGGCACCCATGGAATCGGAGTAATGAATGTTTTCAAGCTTTTTACAAAATCTAGACCCTAATTGAGAGACATTGAATTCGTTTGACAGTGGATAGATCTGACTTTGGATTAGGTGCAGTCATTTACCAACTATATGCAGATGGATTGGATCGACCATTGGCATTTGCTAGCTGAATGTTGTCTCAAGCCAAAAAGTCATATTCAGACACATAAGGTGGAGGTAGTCACAATATTTGGAATTATTAGATTCCATAGCTACTTTTATGGACGGAAGTTCATTTTGATGAATGATATTAGGCCCCTACTATTAGTCTTTGGACCAATGTATGGTATCCCAACCGTCCTGCAAACAACAGCAACCATTTATCCCCTTGAATAATTCATCAGTCATGACAAGCTAAGCATTTTTTAATTAGTCTTTTGAATATATCACTGATATAACGCCTGAAGCTAAAGTGAGAAGGTCTGGTCACTGGAGATACAAAAAATGAGAGAGGTACAAAACATTTAAAAGAGAGAGAGGGGTTTCCTTAATATAACAGTAATAATGAAGCCACAAAATGGTTAAAAGTTACAGTCTTGTTCCCCCCATTATAGTATATTTTCCTAATAGAAAATATAATTTTAATTGGCCAGGAAAACTAAATTTATAGCTTCCTTAAATATCATTTGTAATGTTTCAAGAGAAATTTAAAAAAAATCTTCAAATGGAGAGTTTTTTTGGCCGTAGATATTATTATTAGATGCTTTTTGTTGGGGTTCGGTCAAGGTAGATCCAAAAAAATACAAATTTAAAAAATGTGTATAAAATTCTTAACCCCTCTCAAAAATTGTTGAATGTTACAATATGATTCAAAATCAAACTTAAATTTTACATACTCTAAATAGAGCACAAATAAAAAGTGTAAGAAAATAATGAAGATAACATTTTTTCTTAATTAAGTATACAATTTAACGTATTTAGGTTTATCCCCCAGAAATTGTAAATTATTCTCCTTGAATGAAAAAGAAAAAAAATTAAGTACAAAGTGCATTCTTTCTTTATTGGTTATAATAACAAGGAAGTAAAACTTATAATGTCAAATTGTTGCATAGTGGCAATGCAGCTTGAGACATGGGGATATTCCAACCGTTTACATGGTTGGAAATTATTATTCATAAAGATGGGATTATTATGAAAATCCCATCTTTATGAGTAATAATTCCATGATATATCTGGCCTTTACTTTAGACTCCCGTTTAAGATACTAACAAATAAGTTTTTCAACGACACTTAGCCAAGTCCTGAAAATGATATAATAAAATTATAATGGTATGTTCAACAGGTTAATGCTCTGCTGCAGTGTATTAAAAAAGTTTAGTAAAAAAATGAAAGAAGTGGAAACTTCTTGCAGTTAGGTGGGAAAGCGACACATTTCTATTTTCGAGACGTTATTACAAACTGCTAATATTTTACGCATAAAAATATAGATATATGAGATGGTGTTGCTATAAATAATTAAAATTTAACTCTTATTTGATAGGTGGGAATTTGATTCATAAACATGTCCTGAGGGGGTAAGTACAATAATATAAAGAAGAAGATAACCTTCCAAAACAAGTTATGTGAAAAAGTGCTTAAGGACGTCATACGATATTTTATAGTCAATTAGGACAGCAAATTGAATGTTAAAAAGTTGAACCTGAAGAGGAGCCAGTTAAAAGAAAAAAGGCTCGAAACGTCGAAGAATAACATAGGTAAAGTATACTAATATAGGAAGAAAAAAACTCAGAATTTTTATAAATTAAAAATATAATTATATTAATGAGCGTGTCCTATGTAGGCACTGAGTCCAATGTTTGACATTTAATTTTTATGTTTTCTCATATCTCGTTGGCTTGTTGTTGACATTTCCCAAAAGACGAAGGTTTTAAGCAGGTTCAGATTGTTTGTTTTATTACTTCATCAGTGCTTATATGTCACATTTGTCATGTGAAATACTCCTTTTAATAAGGAAACCTTTGGTCTCCTTTTTTATTTGTTTTAACCTTAAATATTTTAAAATGAATACAAAATCGCCCCAAATTATGGAGAACAATTCTTTATTTTAAGTAAGATGATTTTGATATATTTTCAGATTTTGTGTGACAATTTTGTCATTCTGCTGCCATATTTTTATTGATAAACTATCTAGTAAAATGTTGCCCAGTATGCCAATTCTGTTTTCAATTTCCAGAGATTCATTGCTCGAGGTATGTGATATTCAATAATTAAATAAATTAAAATAATCTATTCAGTATTAATTTTTGGAAATAATTTTGGGATAGGAGTAGAAGTGCAACTGACTGTTACTAAATAAATTAATTAAATATTAATTTGGTTATGTTTTGGTCTTTAGTGATAGAGCAAATTGTTAATTTAAATGGTGGTTAATTTAAGTAATTTAGGACTTGATTAGAGTAAGTGAATACACGTGTGAGTTAAAGTCCGACCATTATTGCATTTTCTTACTTAAAAATTATAATTAAAGTTTTTCAAATCATATAGCTGATGATAATATTTTAGTCGTTATAACTTTGTATATAAATATGATACTGACCATAGTCTAAAATTGATGAGAGACACCGACTATTACTGATTTAGTTAGAATGCTTTTCGCATTCTATTAGCTGGTGGTGAAAAGCATAAGTCCTCTTTCAAAACACAACACTTAATTGTTCTAGTCGTGATCTTAATCTGAAGTGAAGATTGCATAATATCAAGGAGTAAGATTGAGGGAGGGAGTATCCCTCTCTGTATGTTTTTGAAGCAAATATTTTACACTATAACAAAATGATTAAAGCAATCTAGCTGGTTTCATGCAATCTGGGGAAGTTTCAAGTATCTTGTCTATTTCATAACCCCATTGAAGTAAATACTATTGTCCAATTGTTTAAAATAATTGTTTATTGTGCTATCCAATTAAAATTTAAAACAATTATTTTTAGGAGCAGCAGAAGCCAATTCATACTATACGCAATAGGAAAGGGAGCGCAACAAGGTAACTCTATTGTCACAGTAATTAAGTGCAAAATATCATGCTTTTTTATTTATTTTAAATTAACAAATTACTAAAAATTAGGTACTTATAATTTAATTAAATAATTTCAGTACTATTTATTAAGTTTGATTACTGTATTTTGTGTGACTAATTTTTGCTCATCAAAATATAATAATTTAATTTTCTTTATTAAGTTTCAGTGTTAATTTAATTTTTTTTTTGGAAAAATTCAATAAATAAATGAAAAAACAAAAAACAAATAACTTTTGTATGAAATTTAACTCTAATAAGTAATGCTTTATTCAATATGCTATTTAATTTGTTGTGCATCAAATAGCAGACGAAGGAGATGCCCACTTCTTTCTTCCACATCTTATTGTACAACATCCTGGGTTGTGAAAGTAGTCCCTTTCCCATTCACTTTGAGAAGAGGACTGTTAAATATGTTTACAGTTCTTGGATAGTAGCCTCTCTTCCAACTTATGAGTTATCAAAGCTGTTACACTATTCTAAGACAATATTCTCTCTTAGAATAGCCTAATCATTGTAAAAAAAAAAAATCAATGTTAACTTTATAATGACTATTTTTTAAATTGGTATCAAGATACGAAAGGGAGAGATGTCATTCAATAATTAGTTAATTTTCTGAATCCTATTTTGTTTTCAGGACTAATCCTCAAAAGAAAGGATCACAGTTAACAATACCAAATGAAATACCTAACTTCACGTTTTCTAGTTTTCCAGAAGGAGAAAAAGTTAGTAAAATTATGTTTTTATTACTTCTAGTACTTTTAGTTTGTGATAGTTAATTTACATATTTTTTATTTTCAATATAGTTATAATAGAATTCATTAAGAGTTAAGTTCATTAAGGAAATTAAAGCTTATTTCATTAAATCAGATTCTTTAGCCTATTCCATCACCTAAAATTTGCTTAAGCCTACATTCCCTTGTCACAAATATGCATATTTTATTTATCCTCCTCAATTTCTTAGCTTCCTCTAGAAATTGAGAAGGCCTTCTTCAATGAATATCACAAATTTCATCTCAACCTTATAACTTCATCCACCTCTATCTTACAATCCGATCCCCTTTTGAGAAGCTTTACTTCTTTTTCACTGTTTAATGATCCTCCTTGCTATATGAAATCAACTTAATTACTGAAAGGATCTTCATATATATTTTTCTCATAACCTATCTTTAGAATTTTAATTGAAGTAGAAATCTTCAAAACAAGCATCTAATAAATTGAAGATTGAAAAGATCTTGATTTAATTATAGAAGCTATTAAGCAAAAAAATATTTTTAATTTTACTTATATGACATAACATGAACATATTGTAAATATATTAATGAAAGTTAGGTATTCCATAACTTTCTTCTAAGCATACTACTATGTCGGCTAGTATTTTCACTATTAATCTACACCATACTCTCTTAAATACATTTTTAATATTATAAGGATGAAAATAATTTCTTCCTGTTTTTCCTCCCACTCAGTCTTGATAGTCTTGAAAGTGTCTGTCTTGCCCAATTTCATTTGATGAGGTTTCTTAAAAGGTGTAGATATCTGAAATATTTCTAATAATATGGGGAAACGGTCATGGTAAACGGTGTTAGTATCATATTCAACTCACCTATAGAATCAATCTATTGAAGATACAGAAATGATATGAGGCTCTATCTTTGGGCACTTTCCAAATATGTGGCATGTAAGTAGGAGGATTACCTTGGAAAAAATTTAAATTATTATTCTCTAAAATATTACAACTGTGTTCCCTCTATTATTATCAGTTTAGTAGCAGATATAGACTTTAAAAAAAATAAAAATTTAACTCAGAGGAAATAAAAGATGGCACGAGAGAGAATAAGGCAAGACTCAGTACCCTCGGGCACTGAGTCTTGCCTTATAAATAAATACTTTCAGAAAATTGAAGCCTGATAAGGCAGCTAAAACAGCTTATTTGAAGAGTTGATTAGGGAGGGTAAGGCTCTCAGGGACAAACCAAACAAGAAAATTTATTTTTTTAATTATTATTATTAATATTATTTAAGAATTTGATACTGATAAGAAACCCGGGTAAGGCCCTGGTGACCAGCATTGGCACAGGCCTCAACCTGAAGCTGACAGAAGGACAGCCACTAGGTCATTCTCATGAACTCGTCCCATGAACTGGTTGACTCTGCCATTAGGTTCTTCTTACCCACCTGGTCACAAAAAGCTTGTTCAGCAGTTTGTGAACAACATCCTTTTTCTCTACTGGATTTCAAACATGTCATTATATAATTTATTATAATTATCATATTTATTGTTATTATTAGTTTTGTTATTGATTCTAATATAGTCACCAGAAGTAGTATTCATTTACATCATTGTGAGATTTATATCTGCCAAATAACCTCTATTAAAACAATGATATTGATCATTGAGATTAAATTGATTAGTGATGAGTGATGGAACCCCTATAACAATATGGTTATCCATAACTCCTTCTGAGGTCATCCAATTACTATAACTTCCTTAACAAAAACCTTATGTGATAAGTGTAAAAAACAAAGTACATGGTTATAATGGGGTGTATAATATATAACCATGTCAAATTATATTTAGAAGTGTATAAAAATAAAAGTTTTATTTAATACCTGCACTTGTCTGCTATTTTTGATAGTCAGTATTTGACATAAAAGTAATTTTGAGCTATAAAAATTGAAGGAAATTTAATGTTTTAACTTTTTAAAAATATAATTTTTCTAAAAATGAATTGTTTACAAGTTAAAAGAAACAGTTTATTCCAGTATAGAATAAGTCATTGAATTAAGTTATAGATATTCAGGAATTTTAGTTTCTCGAAGGTCAATTGTTCTCCTGAAATCAATATCCAAAGGAATAACTTGATCAGATTAACCTGATTTTGAGTGATCTGAGAGTAACCCCAAATTTAGGTCTATTTTTTCCTTAGGATTAAATATTAGAAAGTCCTTTTTTTATTGCACCTTTAGAAAGTGTAATNAAAAGTAAATTAGAATTCCATCAGAATTTTTTTTTTTGTTGGTAGTTCTTTATAAATTGCACTTTCTAATTAAGGGGAAGTATATGAAACTGTTTGAATCATAATTTGTTTAATTTTTTTTTGTCAATATGTTTCTATAAAATTAATGAAGTTGTGTTTTTTTTATTTTCTGGATCTTATTTCATAAGTTCATTCCTCATAGGTTTAGATAGTGAAATTGATGATTGGTTTAGTTTAACAGAAAATAGTAATAAAAAAAAATAGTGCAATTGCTCATTAATTTTATTTTCTATATGTGCATTGTTTATTTATTAATTTTTTAGGAGTGTGATGATGAACTTGTTTTGTTGGCTGAAAATTCTCCTTTTGCTGAAAAAAGAAAACTGCTTTCTCAGTCAACAGCTAAAAGAAAAAGGAAAGTAGATGTAGCCCAACTTCTAAATGAAGATAAAAATGTCATTAAAGATCAAGCTGAACGTAAGTCATGTATTTAAAAAAAAAATTATTTATTTAATATTGAAAAATATATGTTATTTTGTGTAAGAAATGATTTAACATTTTTGCATCTTTACTCAATATCAAATTAATTTAAATGCATACTCTCAAACTCAAGAGTGTTTAAAACTTGTTGATCAGAGCCTTTTTTTTTCTGTGTAATACTTAATGAAATTAAATTAAATTCTTTTGCAATGAAACTCAAATGGAGAAATCTATGCTTGATGAAGTGTCTGATCTTGCTAAGTGAAAATCTTTACTTTTTTAATATATATTTTTTTTAAATTAATAAATCTTTATCTATTACATTCTGTTATTNACGTCCTCCCTCACCTTCATTATAGGTAGGTTTTTGTTATTGTTTTCCTAAGCATTTATATCACTCTTTTTTTTTCTTTTTTTTTTAAATTAATAAATCTTTATTTATTACATACTGTTATTAACAACATCTAGTAATTTGATGACATTATAGAAAAATTACAAATTAAAAAAAAATAAGTGAACATCACTGTTCAGGCATTAAGGCCCAGGAGGTCGCGAGGCCATCCCTGTTTAAGTCGCCAGAGAGGATTGTAAAGATTGGAGTCCGACGATAGAGATTGGGCATGTGGATTAGGATTGGAGTTTATTATGGAAGAGCTTGAAGCGGGTGGAGATGAGATCTTGGATGAAAGGAATATTAAAATTGTGATGAAGGGTAGAGTTGGACACATAATATGGAGCTATAGAAATTATTCTGAGCATTTTGAACTGAAAGATTGTATTCATTGGATATTAGAAGACTTAGCGACACCGTAGAATAATGGGATTGGAAACCATGATGATTAGGAAAAATATTTAAGGAAGTTATTATAGGTATCATTCGATTTAGAAGAACTTTCTCAAATACCTTGGAAATTACAGGAAGATGGCTAATTGGTTGATAGGATAATGTGTTACAAGTAGGTTTACCGGGTTTGGGAAACAAGATTATTTCAGAAAATTTCAAGAGAAGTGGAAAGTGGGTGGTTCGAAGGACACTATTATAGAGGTACTTCAGGGAGACAATTTGGCATGGATTTAGAAATATTAGCCCGGTGATAAGGTCATAGCCAGGTGCTTTGTGCTTAGGCAGATGGTTAATAATGTTCTTGACCTCAGAACGTGTTATTGCCTTAATCAGTAAAGACATTGGTAATGCTGTGTCCTGTGACTCCTCAACCTTTGCATTATTGGACAAATTATTGGGATCTGGATGAGGAGTAAATGTTTTCTTTAGATGCTGGGCAAACATTTTGGCCTTGTCTTTGTTGGAAGAGGCCCAGGAATCATCTTCTTGACGCAAGGGGGCAGAATGTTCATGATATTTTAGAATCCTGTGAGTACCAGTCTAGAGGGATTTGTCGGCTGCTGAGAGGCTAGACAGGTGGGCATTAAATGCCTTATTTCGTAAAGCACCTAGTTTTTACTTTACGAGATGAGATAGCTGGTTGAACTCCCTACGATCTGAGGGATGCCTGTACCTCTGGAACAGGGCCCGAGCTTGACGCTTAGCCAGTATGAGATTTTTAATGGAATCAGGGAAGGGTTCTGCTGAATTTACTGTGTAGCGGGTGGTCCATCCAAGAAAAAAAAAAAATGAATATAGCCAGTTCACATGCATTCAAAATGAATGTATATAATTTTTGTAATGGCTTGCTTTAAAAATTCTTTAAGTCTTTCAAAAGTTTTCCTGTTAGTACATACTAATTCCATTTAGGAGTAAAAATATAACAAAGAAGATAAAATTTGGAGATGCCTTAAAATGACCTTCAATTAAAGACTTTTATTAGCCTGAGGCTAGATATAAACATGTTAAATGGTTTTTTTTTTTTGTTGACTTTTATGTAACCTCTTAGGGGCAAGGAACACCTATCAACTATATTCCCAAACTCTCATGGCACATAAGGGCTGCCTTATTGTGTGGTCTGGACTCAAATCTCCACTATTAGCTGTGGTAGTCGAATAGGATCCGTTGAACTAATCCAGTGACAAAATAACTTATGTTAATGCAAATTATATAAAAATCCTCACAAATACTTCTTCCAGGCTTCTTGAAAAGTTAATTTTTGCCGAGCTTTCTCACACCATGTGAAATCCTTATTCTAATTTCAGCCCTAAAGAAGCCATCACATGATGTGTGAAAGCTTGGAAAAAATGAACTTTTCAACATGGCCAAGCCTGGAAGAAGTATTTGTTTCTGGAGACCTTGAATGCTACATGTACAAATTAAAATAAAGTTATTTATGTTTGATGAAGTTGTTGATGGTTTTACTGTTGTATTGGTTTATTATATATATATATATATCTGTATTTTAGAACAGTATTTGAGGATGTTAGAAATGATATCTGAACATATAGTTCAAAAGAACATAAGGTGTGTGTTTAAAAATTAGACTCTTATGTTTTAATCCTGTTCTTTATACCTTTTTCACTGCCGACATCCCAACACATCCTAACACACTCCTCGGGTCCTATGCATATGTCACAGCCATACTCTCCTGCTACCCGGATCCTTACACTGCCTCAAATAACCTTCAATCCCACCTTAACTCCATTTTCCAGTGGTCAAAACGCTAGAGAATACTCCTAAATGAAAATAAATCAGTCAATGTCACCTTCACACTTCGCAGAGGTCAATGCCCGCCAGTCCCTCTTAATAACATTCCTCTTCCCTCCTTTCCAACAGTCCGCTACCTTGGGTTCTACCTTGACAGTAAACTAACCTGGAAGACTCACTTAAAGACAAATAGACATGAACTAAACAGACGCTTTGGACAGCTCTACTGATTGCTGAACCACAGGTCCAGATTAACAATAGAAAACAAAATAACTCTTTACAAAACATTAATTAGACCTATCTGGACATATGGTATTGAATTGTGGGGCACAGCGAAGCCATCAAACATTAGATGTACCCAAGGGTTCCAGTCCAAAGTCATTCGCACAATCCTTAACACTCCTCCCTACGTATCCAATAAAACCATCCATTCTTACCTGCAAGTACCCAAAAGGTACAAAATTTAAACAAGATGGAAACAAAATTTCCAAGCTCATCCCCTCCAGGTTTGATAAGTTTCACACAAACCTCCAAGGATGTCCAAATCCTCTGGTCCTCTCCCTGGCATCCCACGTTCATCCCGACCACTCTCCCCGATGCCTCAAGAGGAGGTGGCCAAGGGACCTACTCCAGCCAGTTTAGTTAAAATACCAAGGGAGTGAATGCACTGGCATTTTTCTCCCCCTCTCACCCCCTCCTTGACTCCCTGCCTAGTCTCCTTCTTATCCTAGGATAAGGAGAAGATGGGTGCCAGACAGTCTATCGTGGGTTAATCTGGGCTCCTCTCTGAGGACAGGTTACGTCCCGGGATAGAGGTATCTTAATAAAGAGTTATGTACATATACAGTGCACATATACTTATGTTTTAAATTTTCCATGTTTAAGTATTTTGAGGCTTAATATATATGAATATAATTTTCCTTCACTTTTTAATATTGATATTGATGGTTTTAGATTTTGCTTCTGCCTATTTTATGAAATTGAAAGGAGAATTGGATGACCAGACGTTTAGGAAATTCATTGCACTTTTAAGTGATATTAATGTAAGTAAATTGATAGAGTAGTATTTTTATAATATATTATAATTGGTTATTATTGGGAATAGGTTACTTTGGAACTGGGAAAAATGTTTGACAGGTTTATTGAGAAGGAGGGCTGATGGTTTTTAGAATTTTGAAAATGTTAGAGTAAGTTGAGGAAATTTGTTTTATGTCAGTTCTGTCATTAACTGGATTGTGCTGTAAGTTAATGTGAACGGTTTCAGATAAAAGGCGTTTCTGTTCATAGGGTTCAGTGGAAAGAATGGTAATATTATCAAAGTCAAATGTGTTTTGTGAGGGCAGTTTTTATTAGTTTTTTCTTTATGTCATTTTTATGATTGTAAAAAAAAAAAAAAAAAATTGTATTTTTTTTTGAACCTTGACCAAACCCAACACCAAAAAAAAATGTACAAAAAGAAAGTGTGAGAAGCCTCCTTCACTTTTGGTGCACTCTCTGTAGGCCCTCTTGTGATGGGCTCAAAGTTGGATGGAATCCTGGAAATTAGAGGCTTAACTTTATGAGCTTATAGTTACATGTCATGAAATTAATCAAAACCTAGCAGAAACTTAGCTAAGATCTTCTCATTGGTCAAAGTATATGATCTACAACATATGATATACAATCTTTTACCAGTTAGAGTTGGCAAGATATAAGGAGTCTCATACGGACATTACAACCCAAGCTTTGGAGGCAGTTTTAGTATACATGTGAGAATGTTCTTGTTGAATTTTTTGGTGGAGCTTCTCACACATACCTGGTAGATAAGATCCTGCACCAAAATTCCTTGAAAATGTGATGACTATTTTTTGACCCATACTATTTGTTTAGCTATTAGTTGTGTATTGAGTGTCACTGTCCAGTACAGCTCATACTTAGTGCCATGCTCCTTGAATGTACACTATGAAAATTTCAGATTTCTGTTCCTGGCATTAAAAATAGCATAGTGGAAAAATTAATAAAGAAAAAAAAAGAAAAGAAAAAACCTTAAGCAGAGCTTATGGATTTTATTAGACTTAGCTCTGTTAGCAATGTTATTTTTCCTGGGCCTGAGTCAAATGAAGACAAAAATGATGTGTCTTTGCCCATATTTAGTTTTTTTTTTCCTCCTATTGTTTATGTATAGACTGACAATAGGTGCTTCTATTCTCATTTTTTAAATATTGATGTTTCTAGTCTTCATTCTGGCCTAGAAAAAAAAAAAAAAATTACTGTGAGGCTTAGATTTTAAAATTTTATACCAAAAAGGTAGTGCCTGGAGCTTTTGTGCCATTGAAATTTTAATCTTACTTGAGAGTGTTCTGTAAGCAATAATTTAGATTCTTACATTATATCATTGATTCTCACACCTTTTGCATCATAACGCATGGCTGTATGACTTTGAGTATATCTCCAGCGACATATTTTGTTGCTAATGAGTTCCATATTTCTTGCCTTGGCATAGAATCAAATTCTGCCTTCAGATCAAAAACGGCTAGAAACATGCTCCTGTCCATGCCCCAAATCTTCTCTAAAATCATTCTGAGGATGGAGATATGGTCCTGGGTCTGCCTACCAGGCCTGAATCTTTCCTGATTGTTCTCCAGTTGCTCCTCGATGCTTCTCCTGAACTTTCTCTCTAGTATACTGGTGTAAATTTTATACACCACAGAGAGAAGTGTTCTATTTTATTTTTATTTTAGTTAATTAAAAAAAAATTCTTGTATATTAGCAAATCTGTTTATTTCATTTTTGAACAGAGTTCAGTGGAAGTTGTATTTTATATGTATTGAGGTGTTTTAGGAATAGCTCTCTTTATTTTTATTTAAATTATTTTGTGCTTAATTCTATTAAAATTAGTTACTTCACTTTTATTATTAATTTCTTATTAATCTAAATTTTATAAGTGCAATTTGAATTTGCCAATATTTTCTGACTTCTGGTCACTTTGTTTAAAGTTTGTATCCATTTAAAATAAATAATCATGTTTCAAAATTATATTGTTTACAATATCTTATTGCTAACAATAATTTTTATGTCAATATGCAAGTACACACAACTTGTTATAAAAAGTCTCTCTTAAATTAACCATTTAATTTAAATAAAATTCATTATATTCATATATTCATTAATAATGTATTTTTTTGCAGGAGGAAAACTTTGATATAATTACATTGTATCAACAAATTTCTGATATACTTTTGGGCTATCCAGAATTACTTGAACAATTCATTGGATTTCTTAATCCTACTCAAGCACATGCTATCGGTAAACTCACTGAGTATTTATCGTTCAAGCAGATATGGAACTCCTTCAAAAAGCTAGATGTGAGTTTTCTAAAGATATTTTAAAGTGGTTCTTCCTTTCCTTCTGACATCAGTGTTTTCCTAATGCCTTCCTTTATTAGGCCATTCTACTTGTCCCCCACATCTTTGATCTCCTGTGACTCAAATCCTTGATCCCCCTATAGTACCCGATCATGTCCCTCTGATCTCTATTCCTTAACACAATACTCTTCAATCGACTGCTTCTTCGTAGTCATACTTTTGGTACTCCGTCTCTTCCAATTTCCATCACTTATCTTCTGTCTTATTCAAATCCCAACTGGTTTATTTTTTCATAGCACCCAAGAATATGTTTAAGTAGCTAATTCCTTTGTATTATTTGTTATTATTATTATTATGTCATTTTTCTTTATTTTTAATAATTTTGTTGTGTATTTTAGATTTTAATAAGTAAAAAAGGGGACCAAATTCAGTCTCAACAATATATTTTTTTTTATTCATCACATGAAATTACATGAGACTTTTCAGTTCACTCCGAGCCATCTTGTCATGTGATGCACCATTTTATTTCTCATTCCTAGATTATTAGTCATTAGTTCCATTGGTGAAACATTGTTTACCAATTGGTCCAGTCAGAATGTCCTTTATTTGAAATTTGAAATATCCTCATCCAGGTAACCACCATATATTGTTCAAATCATAACAAGTTAGCACTAGCATCTTAACCTTTAAAGAGGTACTAGCGCTAATTTGTAGTGATATTAATGATATATCATTAATATATANTTTATTTATTAGAATCTAGATCATCTCTAAACACCAGATGTGAAACTTTTATATGTGAAGACAATTCTATTTGGAATGTGTGTGTGTGTGTGTGTAACAATGTGATTTTATATCAGTTAATATTTATAATCTCTATGATAATGTGAACCCTAATTGGGACATTCTGTTGGAGAGCCACTATTGGGAACTCTTTTTTCATCCTGTTTTATAAACATTTTGTCAATCTTCTCTTTTCTTTTCTAATTAAGTTTCCACCATTTATTTATTTATGTTTTAATCTTTTAATTGGGTTTTAGCATGACCTGTTCTTGGTCATCAGTCCTTGTTAGTGATACTTCCTTTCATGAGCCTTTCCATTTTCTCATTGCCTTCTGTTCTAGCATTCTTTATTTTCTATTTGTTACCAATTCCCCTGTTTAGGGTTTTTATCTTAAGGTCAAATGGCTGCCTGGCTATTAGTAATAACCTATATCTCACTTATCTTTTCCAACTTTTTACTCTGACGTTATTTTAAAATTGTGAAATCCATAAGTAATGCCATTTTTTTTCAATGGTATTGCCTTAATTATTTTTATTTTGAGTAGCCATATCCTGTTATTTATAATTTTGAATCTCCATAAGATTTTTGCCCTCAAGATATCTGATTTTTCCAGGTATTCAGCATTCTATATACAGTCCTGTTTCTTACCCTTATACTTAAAGAGAAGTATATGTTTTCTCAGGTTTTTCACTAAAATATATTTACATGTAAAATCCTGCTCACTTCAGTTATTTATCAGGGCATCACCACTGATCTTTAAAAAAATCATGGTATATACAATCTTCCCATGGATATATTCTTCCTTTTTTTAATAGGGCATCCACTAGGAATTCTAGCCCTTCCTTCAGACACATTTTCCATTAATAAAAAATCCAAATGTAAGAAAATATAAATTAATAATGAACTAGGAAATTTGATAATACTTGCGAAATCCACTGGTTTGTATATGCAAAACTGCCCAGGAAAAGAAAATAAATGAATAAAATAAAGAAGCAAATAAATAACTCCTACTAATTTAATGCAATAATAACAAGAAAGAGGCTCACTGATGAGCAATTGTTTTAGTGTTAATAACCTTAAAGTAAATGTCTCTTGATAATGATAAAAAATTTACAAAAGAAAGGAATAAGAAAATAAAGATATTTCATATTTCTTAATAATAAATAATAAAGAATGATGTAATGTCAAATGATAATTAACAAATCCCCTCTTTGTCTATATAAAGTGAATAAATGGAAAGGTAGGCGGGTAGGAGAGTTAGTTACTTTGAAACTACCTCAGTTTGCTTGGCCGGATGGCCTTCAGGTTGTTAGCTTACAGCTAGCTGGTCAAGTAGATGTGATGAAAGGATTGGAAGTCGTTGGATGCAATGCGAGTCCTGTAATATGCTAATGAAGAAGTGCGGGCCAAGGTAGCATAAATAATCCATCAAGGCTTGGTGTATATAGATGACTGACTGCATGCTTCAAGAGATATGACCCAGTCAAAAGTGCCCAGATGGCAAATTACTAAATAAATAGTTAGTTCTTGTCGTGAGGTCTGTCATCTGTATGAGAAGATGTGAATCTCCTGTCCAAGTTTGTTGGGGCAATATAGGTAGAGATAAGAGTGTTTAAATAAGTTGGCTTGTACTCCACTTAATTCTAGATGAGTTAACAGAAGGAGATAACAGACTAAGTACGTATACTCGTCAGTCAATAACAAATAAATACTTGGGTCCTGTGAACACTTGTGGTAAATATTCACTTATGCTTCTTCAAAAATTTTCTAAACAACCTGAACACCTTTCAGTGTATCCCTACCTCATCATGTTTTTCCTTCATTATAAGAATTTCATTTATATTAAAAGCCCCTTCTATAAAAAAAAACTTCCTACTACCAACTCTTACCCTCCATTCCATTGTCTTCTCTATTTTTCCTAATCTGTTCGACTGCATTTCCCAAGCCCATGTATCCACAATTTTATATTAATCATATCTTCTAATCCTTTAGATTTTATTATTAGATGTTTTTTGTTGGGGTTCGGTCAAGGTAGATCTAAAAAAATACAAATTTAAAAAATGCGTATTTTTTAAATTATCTGCCAACGTTTTGGCTTACATTATGATGTGAGGCCATCTTCAGGCATTCAGCCATCATTCTGTAAGCCATCTTTCAGATTTCAGTCGTGAAAATGGGATCTGAGTGACACAACGTCCCCTCTCACCTTCATGATAGCCCTGAAGATGGCTTACAATGTAAGCCAAAACATTGGCAGATTATTTTAAAAATACACATTTTTTAAATTTGCATTTTTTTTGGATCAACCTTGACCCAACTCTAACAAAAACATCTAANACAATACCCAAACCCAACAAATGATGGCAGAACAGTTGAATGTCACTAGGCAAGCCATTTCCGATCGCCTGAGAGCTATGGGAAAGATTCAAAAGGTTGGAAAATAGGTTCCACATGAATTGGACGAACGACAGATGGAATGACCCAACTCTAACAAAAACATCTAATAATAATATCTGTGGTAAAAAAAAAAAAACTCCCCATTTTAGATTTTATTCTATAATTGATTCCTCTTTACCTCAATCTGTTCTATAATGAGCTTAGCATTTCATCTAATAATGCCCTCCCCTATCACTATTTTTTTCTCTTCTATTATCAAGAATCTACTATTTCCTGGCCTCTTTATACCTTCCTCAATCTCCCTCCTTACTCAGTTTTCCTTGTTCTAAGTATTTCCCCTTCCCACTTTCTTGACAATTTTCTCAAACATTTTTCTTTGTACTCCTTTACAAAAATATTTATTTTTATTCTCCTCCTCTATGACCTTATTTTTCTTTTCATTTGCTTACATTTCCTTGTCTTATATGTTCACAAGCTCTTCTATTATCTTTTCTTATTTTGCTTCTCTGAATTTAACACAATCTGTCTTTTCAGATCCCTTTCATTTTCTCTATTGTTTTATACTTAATTTGAACTATATTGTCATGTAATTTGACAGAGTTATCAAATCATTAATTTTATCTATGATTTTGTCCCTATTCTTAATCGAAAAGGTTGTATTCCTTTATTAATTTGCTATATTTTTTTCTTCTACTATGTGCCAAAGTGATTTCATGTACCTCTCATTCCTATTCCTATGCTTTTTAATGTTAATTATTATTTTTAAATATTTTTATTTGTGGTTTTATTTATCCCACGTAAATTATAAATAATTAATGAGAGGGAACAGAAAATAAAAAACTATCTGTCCTCGCCAGGAATTCTTTTTTCAGGGAATAATATAATCGTAATATAACTCTTTATAGTTCTGGCATTAGTATATACACTAATGATTTATTTGGTTGTGTGCCCTTTCTTTTGATAATTCTCTTTATAATCCCCATTATATCTCCTTATAATTCCTTATAAAAAATGGCTTTTCAAGTTTTTCTTTTAGATGTATGTTTGAAACTAAGTATATTCAATATGCTTAATTTTACATTTACTAAAAGTTTATTTTATTGATAACTAGACTGAATTTATATTTCATTAGATTTTATATTAATTAAAGATTATACATTATTTTTAGGCATTTCATTTTAATAAACTTAATCACTTATTAGAACAACATTCAACAAACTCAAATATTAGTTATGACATTGTGAGGTCTAGTCTTCATTCATCTTTCAAAGGCCATCCAAATATAACTGAAGGAATTCTTGCATTATTACCTGAGGGGAAATTCACGCCTAAGTAAGTCTCATAGAAATTTTGAATTATTGAAAAAGCTTTCGTGAGTATAAATTTTCTTTCTAAATATTCTAATATAGTTAAATTGCCCAAAAATTTGTATTAAGTTTTCAGAACCAAGACTCAGGAACCAGACTGACCCTTAGAAGATAATAAACAATAGAGTAGAACTTTTGAAATTAGTGGGCACAAATAATCTTTTTGATTTGAACCATTAGAAGTTAAGAAAATGTAAAAACTTTGCTTACTAAGAGTACTTAATGAGTAAAGTTGTAGCTAAAAGAAGGAAAAGAAAGATTGAAATAAATTAGTTGATTAATTGTTTTATTTATTTAAATCTGGCAAAGCTTTACCCAGTGAGCCCCTCTTTCACTTAAGAGGTCTAGACTTACAAATTTAGTGATGATTCTTACTGCCAGCTTTGGCATTTGAAGTATTTATTTATTTATTATTTATTGTATTCGGTAAAATAAAATGCTTTTTGTAATTTGCTAATAATGATGTTTGATTGGCTGTGAATTACAATAACATGGGGGAAAGAATGACCAGTGCTCCAAAATACTCCAAAGAGAAGTATTAGTGTTATAAAATATCAATGAGATATATGTACAATGAACAATACAATAAATATTTACTTAGATAACAAAATTAGTATATGTAAGGAAATAAAATATGTAATAATATAAAAATGATATAGTCATTTTTATATAGCTTCATACACTACCAGGTATGCAAGTTTAAAATGTCGTTTTAATTCCAATAGAATGCGCTCTTAGCCTATTGAAGGATTTGCTTATCTCTAAACGCTATTTTGTTTGTTAGTCATTTGTTTACAAAAGTCAGTTGTTTTTAAGTCGTTTACGTGGACGTATCATACCTTTCTTTGGTGTTAAAAATGTCTAATTTTAAGCCAAATAAAGAGCATTTGCGGCATGTCATGATTTTCTTATTTAATCAAAAGAAAAAGGCATCTGAATGTCATCGAGTTTTTGTTGAGATCTTGCTCCAACCGTCAAGACATGTGAACGTTGGTTTCAACGTTTCAAACGTGGTGATTTTGATGTTACTGATCAAAAACGAGAAAATCGACCAAAAAAGTTTGAGGACTTCGAATTGCAATCTTTATTAGATGAAGACAATACCCAAACCCAACAAATGATGGCAGAACAGTTGAATGTCACTAGGCAAGCCATTTCCGATCGCCTGAGAGCTATGGGAAAGATTCAAAAGGTTGGAAAATAGGTTCCACATGAATTGGACGAACGACAGATGGAAAAACGAAAAACTGTGTGCGAAATGCTGCTTTTACGCCACAAAAGAAAGGGTTTTTTGCATCGAGTTGTAACTGGCGATGAAAAATGGATTTATTTTCAGAATCCCAAACGAAAAAAATCATGGGTAACGCCAGGACAACCATCCACATCGAGTGCAAGACCGGATCGTTTTGGGAAGAAGACAATGCTGTGTGTGTGGTGGGATCAGAAGGGAGTAGTCTACTACGAGCTTCTCAAGCCCGGCGAAACAGTCAATACCGAGCGCTACCGACAACAAATGATCAATTTGAGTCACGCATTGATCGAAAAACGCCCAGAATGGGCTCACAGGCACGCCAAAGTCATTCTTCAGCATGATAACGCTCCTGCACATTCTGCCAGATTGACTAAGGAAACGATTTCTTCGCTTGGTTGGGAACTCCTACCCCACCCGCCGTATTCACCTGACCTGGCGCCTTCTGATTATCACCTCTTCTCATCGATGGGACACTCATTGGCGGAGCAACACTTCAACAATTTCGAAAACGTACGAAAATGGCTCGATGAATGGATTTCAAATAAAGATGAAGCATTCTTTTGGAATGGTATCCATATATTGCCCGAGAGATGGACAAAATGTGTAGAAAGCGAGGGCCAGTACTTTGAATAAAATATATTATACTTTTTTTTAAATTACTGTGTATATATTTTAAGAAATAAACGACATTTTAAACTTGCATACCTGGTATGTGGGCTTAATCCATTGTTTAAAAATAAACAAAATTGCAAATAATAAGTGTGTAATAAATCTGTACAAATATAATTAATGAATTAATTACAAAATTATAGAAGATGAGGAAAAATAAGAAAAATTACAAAGGAGAAATAAAAACAACTAACAAATCCTCTTAGATGTTGACTTCCAGGTTGGACCGTGTCAAGACATTTTTTATCACCAAGCTGTTGCTCTTCTTGCGTGAGCTTCTTCAGGGCCAAACGAAGAATGAAGGGTCTTGGAGAGAATGGGATTCTTATAGGCGAGCCTTCGGGCAGTGTTAGTGTTTCAAAGATTCTGATTGGACCAATCAATCAGCCAACGGATCAATCAACAGACCGTTGAGTCCCAGAAATCCCCGACAGGACTTCGGGCTTCCCTTAGGATTTTTTGTAGAGCCGGTCTTCTTTGTTGATGTTGGGTTGCTTGACAATTTCTTTTGCTTCCCTGATGACTCTGATGGACACAACAATACCAACGAAGAAGATATTTACAGGCTTAGCAAAAATTGGTATGCAGAAATTCACAAAATCCAAATGAAGCCTTAAGTCCAACAATTCCTAGAAGTCAACCGACCAATTGGAATTGTGGAAACACCTACTCCGTCAGAGGGCTCGCCTATAAAAATTCATCCAGAATTCAATCCCCGCTCTCTCGGAGACCCTTCCTTCTTTAATTAATCTTGAAGAATCTCACTGCAAGATGAGTGAAAGCTTGGTGATAAAAAACGTCATGACAGAGTCCAACCCAGAAGTCAACCTTTATAATAATGATTCAAGTCGTGGAAGCTTACATAATATATTGATTAAGTCTTTTGTGTACCCAGATAAGTATACATACACCTAAATACAAGCTCTTTAAAAATCTCTTGCTATTAATGGACACTAATTCTTTAACTTTTCTGGTACGGAAAATCTACTTGGCCAAAAAACTTCTTTATTGGCATATTAGTTGAAAAAGAGTTTCATCTGCAGCTACAAATTTCCTAAAAAGTTTGGACAAGGCTTTATCCATATTAAATAGGCAGGTGTTTTCCTATTTATTGTGCCCTGCTATGTGTGGAATTTCTTCTTGATTTAAAAAAATAACTCTTTGGTTATCCTCTATCAGGTATTCCTTGAAAATGTTATGGGCAAGTCTTTTTTATTTTTCTGTGAAGATGATAAGGGCTATTTTTCCTTTCTTTTCTTTTTTTTCTTTTCTTTTTTTATTATTATTGAGTGTTGTTAGCCTCCTTTTCAACCACTTTGGGTCATGGTGGGAGGGGCTATCGATGAAAGCTTGCCCAGGGCAGGATTTGAACCCACATTACCAGGATTGCGAAGACTGAACTGATTGTGTAGGGTTTTCTATTGCAATATGTTAAATGAATATGTTTTAAATGAAATTGAGAAAGTGAGAAGGGGACAGACTTTTATTTATTAGAATCTAGATCATCTCTAAACACCAGATGTGAAACTTTTATATGTGAAGACAATTCTATTTGGAAAATGTTACCAATATAGGCAAATAATACAAAATAGTAAAATTGAAAACTAAAAAAATAAAGAAAGTTTTTCCCCCTTAAAAGTGACCTTCTCTTATGTTAGATGGATAAGTGGTACACATCTACTGAGTTATTATTTCTTTAATTTTCTATTGAATGTATTAAACTTGAATTATGGAGAGGCAGATTATATGTCCAGATCAGCACTCAATTGTCCATTATTCTTTTATAGTTCATTTTGGTACTTGTGAAGAATGTATCCTTTAGCTTGCCATATTTTTCTTAATAAAATGTATTGTTTTATCTGATCCTTTATTTTGTTTTAATTTATGATTTTTTCCCCCAAGCTGCAAGGAAGACTTTGAAGATATATCTGAACTAGCCTCAGAATCCAATGAATGGGAGACACTCTGTGTACATGATTCAATAAGTAAAGGCTGCATTCCTGGGGAATGTGAATGTGTCTGTCATTCTTGCACTCCTAAAAAGTTCTGCACTTTTTGTAACATCAAGGTAGAATGTTTAAATATTTATATTGATTCTCAATAAACTAAATGTTCTTTATTTTGAGTACTTAATTCCTGTCATAAAAAAAAAAAAAATATTATAAGCAGCTACAATGAGGCTAAAGGTTAATTAGTGTATCAATCTTTACTCAATCCTTGCCAATAATTTTGAAATGAGATAAAATGACAATTACCTGAAAAATGCAAATTAAAATTTTTGATGTAATAATGGGTTTGACTTGGCAATAAAAACATGAGACAAACTTGATTTTATAAATCTACTAACAAATTAATAATATCTATTTATTTCAATATTTGCTTAATTGAAAATTTAATTACTGACTGTTATAACATAGATATAATACTGTCAAAGTTATTCGTCTAGCTGAAAGGATTTATGGTAAAGATAACAGATAAGTCAGAAAAGTTTTTTTTCCACTCTGTTATTTAAATAGATAGATACCAGTTCATGATGAACAAACTTATTTAGGGATCCCAAATTTCTATCTATTCATTAGTAGGTTGTCTCTGAACTTTTACTAAGAGAAAGAGCTCCCCTTGTAGAGATACAAGCTTAATAAGTAATATATTTGAGAAAAAAAATTGACTTAATTGGTGTAGTGACATTAAATTTGGACTAGTGGGATTTACAATAAGTTGGAAGGCTAAAGATACAATGTAATAGTTTGATGAATGTAATATGTATTGTTAGTTTGAAACATCATGTTTTTGGCCTCTTGATCCTTATTGACCAAGTAATTTTTTGTATGTAATGTGCCTGCAGTAGTATTTTGGTTACTTTAATGTAAGAAAGTTATGTTGAAAATTAAAATTGAATTTTTCTTAAGATATTTCACTGAATAGTTGAGACTGCTTGAACAAAATAGGCAGTAGTATGGCTGATCAGAGCAACCAACTATCAAATATTCTTTATTAGCTAGGGATCAGTCTTCAAGACAAAAATAAACTGTATTCAGATCCTGGTAGAGATAATTATTTTTTATTTTTTGGCCTGCATTATATCACCAGCATGTAGTAATGCCTTAATTAGTGGAATAATTTTGATAGCAGTTTGTATGAAATAATTGTGATGAATATGGAGCTTAGGTCAATATCTTAGGATATACATGAGGTATGTCCAGACAGTAAGTGACTAAATTTTTCTAGGTTATAAATTGTTCTATTTGAACAAAAAAAAAAAAAAACAACAACAAAAAACCTGTTTACATTAGTACATATCTAAGCTAATTTTTTTGACATAGGAGCATTTCTCTCAATGCAGGTGGTGTACCGGGGTGTCAATTTTTTTATGCCCTCCTCGAAGTAGTTTTGCGCCAATCCCTTTGTCCACTTCTACAACATTTTCATCTTTTTTTCATGTGTAAATTTAATAACTTGATTAATGTTATTTCCTTTTAATTTGTAAGTTGCTTTCTTCAGTGTTTTTTTTATTATAAATTTTTATATTTAAAGCAGAGAAAATAGGGTAATGCAGGGAAAATGCATCCCTAGAAATATCTTAAATACATTGATGATATTATTTTCATTCCTAATAACATTTGCTTAGTTCAGTAAAACTTATGTATTATTTGAGAGTTTTTCAGGTGTAATATGTTAACATTAAAAGGTTAAAGCAAGTTTTAAAAATCATTTGGTGATTCAAATCACTAAGTTCATTTATAATTATTATTATTTATATTTATGCTATACATTTTTGGAATGTTTGACTTTGTTGCTTTATTTTGTAGGAAGGTATGTTAAAGTTATATACTTACAATAGAAGATAATTTTCTCCTTAACTGTTTAACTTGGGTTCTGTCTCTTTTACTCAATTTAAATCTCTGCCTGTGATGAGTGCAATTCTATAAACAGAAGCAATCCTTTTGATTACAATTTAGCAGAAAGTGTAATTTTTTATTTACTTTTCACCTAATAGAATGAAGAAAGATATTTTCTGTCTTACCTTTTTCATGGTTTATGCTAATTTGGTTGAAATATATGACTGCAAATGACAAATATATGTTAATTTTTAACCAATTTTCAAGATCCAAAATGAATTATATAAATGACTTCATTTTTGACTTTATCTTTTTTGAATTACATATTTTTTCCTGTGACATGTTGGGTCCCTAACAGTTATCAGAGACCAAAATATTTCTTTTTCTTTTTTAAAAACTTATTTTCTTATTAATGTTTCTAAAAAGCAAGTACAATTTAAATTTTTTAAAATAGAATTAATGAATCCTTAATGATCGACATTAACGGTATTCATGACTAAATGATTATTTATGATAGTGGAGCCAAATTTAAATTTGCTGTTACATAGGCTACATTATTCCTCTGGGAAGCCAGTAAAACCTTTTAGCAGTTATTCCTAAGGAAATCAAGCCTCAATTATTCTACATGTGAGAAAAATATTTCTTTACTTGGCATGACTTTTTAGAACATCAAAGCGAACTTGGGTTTATATTAATTAAATGGATATAAAAAGCTGATTAAGTTCTACCAAGTTATTTTTTTATTAAATTATTATTAATTCTAATAATTTTGGGTTGTCTAAATCGTATTTTTGCATAAATTTAAAAAAAAAAGAAAAAAAACAACCTACTGTTGGGTATGTCGCTCACACATATATTTTGTTTATGATCATTTGAGTTAATATTCATTTTAAGTTTATTATAAAATACTAAAATGGAAGCTCACAGAATAAATTTATTATGGCTATGGTCTTTAAAGGCAGTTTATTTTCTGATACATTCTAAAGAGCTTTATGTATTGGTTATCAGTCATTACATCATACTAATCGACTATAAATTTGTTGAAATCTATTGCTTACAACAATTTAGTTCTTCAGAATGAAAGAATTAATGAATTTCCGCAGTTCATATGGATGTGAGCGCCTCCACATTTGACGCACCGTGGAGAGTATTCACAGTAGGCTTTTGTATGACCATACTGCTGGCACTTGTGGCATTGTATTATTTCTTGATGAGGATGAGGCTTCTTGACTCAACAGTGACAGAGCAAGGTCAAGCTGTAGATCTCTTGCACGTTGAGCGTAGGCTCCAGGTCCACAAAGTACATTGGGTGTTTTAGAGGCAGAGGTCTCCCCTCTCTGGGGTAGGCTTATAATCACGTCTATGGCATTTCTGACACAGAATACCAAGTCAGTCAACTCCTCCTTGATGAGGTCTGGGGAAGTTATGCGGTGGAGATATCGAATCACAATTCTTCCGGCCTCTCTTCTTTGAGCTGGTAAGTGTGGGGCTGCGCATTCGTTTCTTCGTTGGTATCTTGCTGCCTGTTGATACATAAATATCTGACAGGCCCCATTTGCTTGTTTAGCTGGGAGCACATCAGCTTGAAGCCGTTCAGATTTCTAACAAATATTGGCGGTGGTCGAATTACTCGAGGGACTGCTGAATCTGTTTCCATATTTTCGCCTTCCACCCTCTGAGGGGTTATGAGTGGCATTCGCTTTCCTTTACCTCCACTGGATATTACTTGATGGTAATAGTTACCACCCATCATAAGGCATTAATTAATAATAAACAAAAAAGCTACTGATCCTCAAACCGGGGATGCGGAGCTCTGTACTGAGACAGTGGCCTTAGTGAGGAAGGGGGCAGATATGACAAACAAGTCTGAGCCCTGCCTGCCCACTTGGGGCTGCCTATTGAAAAAGAACTATAACTTTACTCACTGAATTGTGGGTGATGTCGGTGACGTAACTCTGTCAAACATCACACATTTGTCAAGCGCACTTAGTTCTTGAGTGGCAGACAGCCAATTTTCAGTGTACAACACTTCCAACAACTTACATAAATTATTCGATAGAAGCTAGCTACACGAACGAGGTGTTTAATGGCCGTGATTCACCGGTACTATCCAATCTGGCATTAATGTTCATTTGTTTATTTATTTTATTTCTTACTTTCTTCTCTTATTACTTAAATTATTTTAAGGAGAATATTATTTATGAATAAAATGTTTTATATTTTAGTTTCTAAAAGGCCAAATATTTGTCCAAACTGGAAAAGGGTTGCGATTTGCTAAAGTAATATTTTGTGGAAGCCATCAAGAAGAAGTACTAATGAGATTGCATCCTACCTATTACAATAAGCCAATATCTTGCAAGAGAACTAAATCAAATATACCAAACCATAAAGGTTGTACTATTAAACATCCCTTATTTACTATATTATTATAACTTTTCTCATTATGTTTATAATAGAATTTCAGATTTATGTTTTTTTTTTGTATGTATTTATCTCTTATTTCATTTAATGGAGTATTAAAAATCTTAATAAGTTATTTAAGATAACGATTTTTAATGATTTTTCTTTTAAATATTTTGCTGAAAGAGCATTTTTAAAGCAATTCTTATTGAATCTATATAGTCTATATAGTTAATTATAAAACATAGTTTTTGTACACTTAGTTTTTTTAATTTATAGGTTGCTATAAAAAAATTGTTTATCATATTTACTGTTTTAGAAACCAGATGTGAAGTTGAATCGATTCTAAAGAGTGATATTCCTCCAAATGAGTTTATCAAAGATTCGGTTGTGTCTACAGATAATGTTCACAAAAATTCATCTGAATTAGAAGTGCATCCATTGGATGAAGATGATGAAATTCAATTTTTAGAGAAACAATTAAACTCGGACAATTTAAATTTTGATGAACCTTTTATTGTATCTGAAGATGTAATAATAGAATCTACAAATTCTGAAGTTGAAGATATGGAGTATGATTCTGGAGATGAATTTAATATGGAAACATCTCCTACTTCAGTAAAACATGATGATGATTCAGCTAACTCCTTTGAGGTTTGTTTTATATTTATTTTTAACCCAGTATATATATATATATTCTTTGCTTTTCTTTGTTTCTGTGATTCATTGCAATTAGAGCCCATGATACCTCAGAATGTTTGAAAATATTTAAATTGGGCCATAAACCTATAACTGGCACAGTAATGCATGTTTATTGTAACAGTAAGTCAATAATCCTGCAATCCTATTGAAGAACTCTGTGGGAGTACATCACGAGGTACTTCACCCACATTGGAGGACTTTTGCAGATTTTGGTCTAAAAGCATATCATCTGTGCAATGCTGTATTTCTTCAAGCTTTGTTTGTAAGTCATTACTTTGAAAAATATTACATTGAAAATGTTTATGGATAATATATTTGAAAAATTATAAGTTTTTTGTTTTATTATTTTTTATATTAAAATAATATTTTTATAATTAATAATATTCATGATATCTAT
>KZ808415.1:43451-69924 GCA_000696205.2 Oncopeltus fasciatus | reverse complement strand
TGTCAAATGCTTTATCAGAATACAGGTTTAGTGGAACTGAAAATACATCAGCAATCAAGATTAAAAAATAAAATTGGCTAATATTAAATGTTACAGCATATATTAAATTGATGATTTTTAAATTCAATTTTCACATACAATGGATAAATACTTAAATTTTAAATTTAATATAGTCATAAAAAAAGGATGTATCTGTAGTGGTTTAATGATAATTAATACATTGTTAAATAATACAAAACCTTTACATTAGAAGAAGGTCTATGTAAATATATAATTCATTAGGTAAAATGTTGAAGCGATTGGCTTAGAATTAAAATGTGATTTAAATAAAGAAGCAGAATATTGCTTCGTTTTAGAGATTTACATTAAAATAAGAACAATAACTAATTACTATGATTTTACATACATAGGTAAAATATTGTACCAAATATGGGCTAAGTGTTCTAATATTTTTACTCAGGCATGTAAAACGGAACATTAAATAGAAATAAATAGAAACAAGTAAAGTAAATACAAATAAATTCCTGATCCTTGCACTATCCTACTAGTATTTATTAGGTTTTTATTTTGTTTGCTTGCGATGAGAAATTTAATCAGTATAAATAATCTATAGATTTGAAATGACTGCGTCTCCGACTCCAAAATATGCCCTTATCACGGTTTCTGTTGTATAAATGTTGCGTAGAAGAAGCATAAGTCTTTATTATTGTATGTCTACACATTTTCTAATTAAAGGATTACTTTTAAGCGAAGTAATATAAGATGAAAGGTTAGACAACCTATGTGCCAATAGGAAAAATCCATTGCTTATCAAAGTCGTCGCTTAGCTATATTTTCAACATGGGCCTCAGCATACTAGGCCCAGCTAGCAAGAGATCCAGGTTCGATTCCTGGCGAGGACAGATAGATTTTTTTATTCTGTTCCCTCTCATGAATAACTTAAAAGTAACAGTTTATTTAAGAATATAAATGTAGAAAATAATATAAAATATTGAAAATATGTAGGTGACTAAGAACTCAATAATATTCTAATACATTGTGATAAATAATTAATAAAAATTAGTAATAACTCATTTTGTGTGTTCATTAAATGAACAAAACTTATTTGAATTAAAAGTTCTAATTTTATTAAGAAACGTAACCAGGAAAAATGGAATATCACTAAAATTAGTTGTAATAGAAGTACTACTTAGAAAGTAAATAAAAAATTAGATTTTATAATCAGTAATCCAACATATTTGAAATGTTCAATGTAAGGAATAAAATTTCAACAGAAGAAAGTTGTAATATTAATAGATGTGATAGATCTCATATAAATGCAATAAATTCAATATAAAGAAGATATTGAGACATTGCAGTAAGAAAACAGTAAGGAAAAAAACCTAAACCTCTAACACATTTTTGCATCTTCTACTGTGCTGGTTAATTATTCTTATAAATTTATCATCTAAATTTGCTTCTTAACATATTAATTTTGTCATTTTTTTACCCCCCAAAAAAATCCACATGCAACGGACCAAATTCAAAATAATTCAAATTACTAAACCCGCAACATATTTATCAAATAAATTCACTTCTTGTCACACCTCTTGCTTCATATGGTGTAATCAATGAAATCTCAAATAGGAGCATATCATTTAACAACATGTTTTAAACAAGATTTATAATATTACTCGAGTAGGATAGCTATTAATCAAGTACGTCTAATAGGCAGGCATTTTATTGATTTTCTTAGAAAATGAACTTTTGTAATTGACCCGAAAAATCATAATCATAACCCCACATACAATCTGATGCTATGGGTTTTAAGACACATTAAATTTAGGGGAATAAAAAAAAAAAAAAAAAAANTCATCTAAATTGCTCCTTAACATATTAGTTTTGTCATTTTTTTACCCCCCCAAAAAATCCACATGCAACGGACCAAATTCAAAATAATTCAAAGTAATAAACCCGCAACACATTTATCAAATAAATTCACTTCTTGTCACACCTCTTGCTTCTAATGGTGTAATCAATGAAAGCTCAAATAGGAGCATATCATTTAACAAAATGTTTTAAACAAGATTTATAATATTACTCGAGTAGGTCAGCTATGAATCAAGTAAAGTAATAGACACATGGCAAATAAATGTCTAACAAACAAGCTTTATGTGTTAGGTATGTGGCATCCACTCTGGAGTTGATGTTTGTAACCCTTTGGCCGTTGAAGTAATTTAAAAATTTTAGCCCTTAATTTATCCCCTAATCATGCTCATATTAAATATGCACATAGCTTGGACAGATAGAGCTTATATCCCATATATCATCAAAATCGATTGAGCCGTTCTTAGAAATTTCGTGTACGTCTAATGGGCAGACATTTAAATTGATTTTCTTAGAAAATAAACTTTTGTAATTGACCCGAAAAATCATAATCATAACCCCACATACAATTTGATGTTTTGGGTTTTAAGACACATTAAATTCCAGAAAAAAAACAACAAAAAAAAAACTGTCCGCACTACCTCGTACACCGTATACGAAGTTTTTCTGGAGCTCAGTTTTACATCTTCTAGCTGGAGTTTAGTGTACATCGATATTCTCTTATATATAAGATTCCCCGGCTAAATGGAACTGTAAGTCAAGTTTCAGCTTTTGTTTAGAAAAATGCTGATTTTGGGAAGTTATAATCTTACATAAATAATTATATGACTATTTTTTTTAAATATTATTTTATGCATGTCACCAGAACGGTGGAGTAAAGTATAGTAGCTCTATAGTTGAAAATATATCTTAAAAATAAATAAACTAATAGTTTTATGAGCGAACGGTACATGAGATTGTTAAAAAAAAAAATTATTTTCTAATAACGCCTATATGTCATTGTTAATAATAAGATATTAACATTTTTTTTCTGCTAATGCCGATATCTTATTTATTTAGGTCTTCGAACGCCAATGTTATTATTTTATTGTCTACAAGAGGTTGTCATTATTTGTGCAATAATTTTAATTCTAGTAGTTGTCATTTCTTAAAAATGATATTTTATTCTACATTTTACATGATCTGAACATATTTTTCTTTCTTGCTGGTATATTAAATTAAAAATAATTTTACTTACAATAATATCTTAGAATGGTGGTAAACACACTTCTTAAATGCACTGTGCTTAGCTTCTTCCATTGAAATTTGACCTGTAAAATAAACAATTATTATATTTTATATAGAAGATAATAACAAAAAAAATTGAATAAAACAGAGTAGAGTTTGATGACTGAACATTTATGGTAACATTTCTCTTTAAACAGTTAACCCCCCTTTCAAACACTTAGAGTCATGTGTGGAGGGGTTATATACAGGTTTCTATCCAATTATAAACACCCATGGTTCAGGAAAAGCTTTTTTAATCGATAAAAGCTTGCCCAGGGCAAGAATCGAACCCGCAGCACAAGGATTGTTAGATCTGAACGGATCCCATGAGCTATCCTGGTACCCCAATGATCACTTTAGTTTTCTTGCCGCTATTACTAAAATTACAGTTACACTTTAAGGGAAAATAAACTTACCATTAGTATTGACATTCTCAATGCCTCTGAGGGAAGCTTTTAAAATTTCAATTTGGCCATTAGCAAAATGTATTAAGCTGAAAAGAAATCCATCACATGCCATATAGACGTGAGCAGAGATTATCAGACCAAATAGATGGACTAAATAAAGGATAAAGTATTGAAAACCGTGGTTGTAATCAAATGGATACCAAACATTCATTGGAAGAGGCATATCTGAAAATGAAGTGAACCCAAGGAATACATTTAAAATGGGAGTAAGCCCCCAAAATGCAATGCAAAAAAATCCTAAGCAGGAGTGAATTATAGCTAACATTGGACCCCACTTCATCCAGTCATAAATAGTTAATGATTCTTTGCCATAAAGAGGTCTTTTTGGGAACTGGAAATCCATAAAATCGACAAGATGTTTGAAGTCTTTATGGTTGACTATAAAAAACACAAGTTTAAAGAAAGCTGACAGAGTTAAAGTGAAAATGTCGATTGCTTCACTTCTGTCTACTAAATCCGTTGTTTTTACAGCTTTTAGCAGTAGAACCACACTTGAGCCTGCGAGAATGATGCAGGAGATATAGGCATATATGTGGACGCTTAATTTGCCAAAAAATGTAACTGCTTCAATTGGCCACATCGATACGAGTTTTAAAAGCCTAATCTGTAAGTTCACAATTGAATCTTTTCTTGAAGGATATTTCTCTGTTATTGCCATTGTCAAAAACTAATTGTGTTTAAGGGCTCAATGACTTTTAGTATATATGTTCCGGTTTTTAAGATGAATTTTTTTGGGACAATTTAAAAATACAAATTTTTAAAGTAAAATAAACAAAGCGTTCAATAAATAGGATTTAATAGAGGCCCTTCGACTGGCAAGCCTTATTGATTGGACCTCTCTCAACCTAAGCACAGCTACATACATTGTAAATGATAAGTGTAGCTTCTGTTTTCGGTAGATAACGTCTTCCTCACATGGTGATTTGGTCATTAATTATCTATTACCTTTAGAAACCACTCGTTTGCTGTCCAGAATTTTCGTGTGTTGTAAAACATTAAGAGAATGACTGGTTACAAAATCAGAGCTCTTAAGGCAGTTAGCCTTATAAGCCTGATTCCCTCAAAAATATCTAAAGCAGTAGCGACTAGTTTTCATTGAAATGCGTCATTTATGGAAAGGAAAAAAAATGGGACGATTTCTTACTGAATACGATTCACTGGGAGTAGCTAAAGAGTTGTTCTTATCAACCACCAGTGAAATTTGGACAGGTAAGAATGGAAATGAAATTTATTTGGCTCTATAGCTACCCTCTTTGCAAGTAATATGAAGCTGATTGTTTGGAAATTATACAGTGTCATGGATTATAGCAACAATATTGAGGCTATTTATTCGAGTTTTGTCTATGTAATCGAAAAAAGAAAATTCTGTACATGTTCCAAGAAAAAAACTAGTGGAATCATTTGTTTAAGTTATAATATTATTAAAGATAATAGAGTATTCAACAAAATTGCATTTAGGATGTAAGGAAGTTGGTGGTGTTTATTGACAAATTTTCAATTTTGGAAAAGATAATGGGAAGTATTGATCCCAACTCTAGCCTCTCTTCTAGTAGATTCCTGAACTCTGAAATTGAGACTATAGGTCTCTAAAGATCACATCTTTTTAAGTGAAAAATAAAGATTTCTAGATCAAAGCTAGATACTTTTTAGGTGTTTAATTTCTTAAACTTTCCTCTAACGCAGATCAAGACTAGACAATTTGGTTTATCAACTTTAAAGTTAAATTTATCCTACAACTTTAGTATGTTAAATACACTAAAATTAATGAAAAATAACATTTAATACTTCATCTCTTTAATCTTTATGACTGAAGGGAAAAGAATATACCCCTTATTTTTTCTTGATGATTACCACTCAAGAAACGTGAAAGTAAATTTCAAATCACTTTAATTACAATATTCGCTGCTAATAGATTTTTATTTTATTTTCTTATTACCATAAGTCATTTCGTTTCTTCGTGGTAAATATTCTAAATCTATTAAATTATTGCGTTTTTTTTCTCCTGAATTAATTTTTGCTTCTTTGGTTATGCATGGTTCGGTATGTATGTGGTTGGTTGTATCTATTTTTTTGTCCATTATTTAGGTCACAATGCACGGTGCACAATAAATTCATTCATTTATTTATTTTAGTATATTTAGAGCTGTATAGCTCTTGCGAAAAAATATATGGAGGAGAAGAATTTCAAAGAAAGACATTAACCGAATATATCTATTTATTTTTCAGTTGTTTATCAGGAAAATAAATATTATATTAGTACTCGGATGTATCATAATTATGTTATTAATTGATGTTAAGGTTATCACTGATTGTTTTAGGAGTTCATCGTATTCTGAGAGTATACAGCATGTTTCTGTCGGGTATACTTGTCGTTCATGAACTAGCTCTGAGAAATCATGTTCCCTATCGATTATAATAAACATACAATTGAATGGGAACTCTTACGTTTCTCGTTGTTTGCAACGGATCATTAGCCAGTGTTGGGGCAGGGATTTATCGCAGTTGCCAGTAAATTTGCTTAGGGCAATCGATCCACAAAACTCGCTGGCTTGTTGGCTTGTGAGAGAGTGAAAAGTTTTGTGTCTCACCTTCGCTATTATACTTGCAAACTCGCCCTCTATTAAACTCGACCACTCGTAGACTCGCTTAATTTAAACGCCCCTTCACTAATTAAGGGCTTGTAGTCTGTATCAGTTGTGGAATAATCTTTCTCAAGTGTCGATTGGATTGAGTGTGTTTACCAGCTATTATTAGCGAATATTCTAGGTACAAGTAGACCGGCCCGACCTTATTCTAATCTTAGCAAACTAGCAGATTTGGTAAAAATTATTACTGTAAGCTATTAACGTGAAAATTTCAAAATCTCGCTACTTTTCTCACAACTCGCCGGATTGTGGGATTCCAAATAAATAATTTATTTTATTATTCTGCCTTGCTTTTGCCATTATAGTTGTTTGGTTGTTTAAACTTGCTAAATAGGTAGCTACTGAATGGCTTGAAAAATATAATTAATGATCATTTCCACCTCCCATCTTGATTGAAAACTTGCCAATCAATATAGAATGCAATTTCCCTAATTTAAAAGAATGTGATCTCAGTCCGGCAAATAATATCGTTCTATTGTTACTTTATTTAAATTATATACACCCGTCTCACAGATACTGCTTGCCTAGCAGAGCTCCCAATGTTTGTTGAAGCTGGGCATAGAGAGAAATTAAAAACTTTAGAAAAGTATTTCAACATTGAGAAGAAAAGTAAGTTTAATAAAGTTGGTTCTAATCGGACGAGAGGGAATAGAAAGCAAAGTAGTGCCGAGTGGGATACTTAATCCTTCAGGTTACATTCTTAAATACTCCCTTTAATATTTGCACTTTTGAAGTATATAGAAAATAGGCTAAAAAACAACAACAATCGAATTCGGTATATTACAATCTATATTTTTAAAAATAAACAAACAAAAAGAAGATTATTTTATATGTTCTTTGTAACTACTGTGGTAAACACACTNCCTTCAGGTTACATTCTTAAATACTCCCTTTAATATTTGCACTTTTGAAGTATATAGAAAATAGGCCAAAAAACAACAACGATAGAATTCGGTATATTAAAATCTATATTTTTTAAAATAAACAAACCAAAAGAAGATTATTTTATATGTTTTTTGTAACTACTGTTTATTCTGTAATATGCCTATTAATTATTCACAGAGCTTGCGATTGAAGCTAAAAAAAAATTGTTTTCCTAAATTTAGTCTCCAATATTTATTTTTCTTAAAAAAGTTTTTTTTTTTTTTTAGCTTAGCCTTAGTCATTTCAGCTATTAATTAATTCATCCAACTATTTGCAAATGTTTTATGTGTGTATGTATATATATAATAGTAAGTAATGAGTAAAATCTCAACGAAAATTATAGTCTTTGTAATTTTTTCTTCTTGTGTGTTCATTACACTCTTTTTCCCACCTTTTTTTATTTACTACATATATCTCAGCCTGGAGTGTTTCATTATATATATATATATGTGTGTGTGTGTGTGTTTGTATGTATAATGTACAACACGATGAATGAAATAATGTCTATGCTTGATTGTTTTCGAAAGTTAGTGAGATTTATTCGTATTTTCAAATTTCCAAGGTATAGGTTGAGCAACTAAAGAGAGAATTATTGAGTGTAAGGCAGCCAGTTCTCTCTTAAATTATTTAATGTAAGATGAAAGCTTCAGAATATACTCTGGTCTACAGGGTAACGTCAAGTAGGAAACTCTCCTAAGTTTGTGACCTTACTTTAACAAACTTCGTCCTCATATAAGCCCTTAAGGTGGTGGAATTTTTTCTTGTATGTTCCTTATTTTCACATTTAAGTACCAAATTCAAAGTAATATTCTGGGTGTTCTAGAAACGATCAAACTTTGGTAATGGAGAGCGAATCGAAAATATGTATATGTAAGAGATATAAGGGACGGGCTTATTCCTTACTCTTGTTCCATTTTAGAGTAAAACACACTTTTAAAGAAAAGGGGGGCTTTAATCCTCGATATTAATAATTAATTTTTTTAATAATAAAGAGATTTAAAAATTGCGGACGCTTGTGCGGAGAAATAAATAAATATAAATATATAAAAATAGATATATGAGTGTGTGAGTGTATGATATACACAGTTTTAGGATCATATTTTCAGCCTCCTCAATGTAGAATCGGTAAAGATGCATTGAAATTTTTCAAGAGTNAAAAAGGAAAATACTTTAAAAAAAAAAATGTATTTTTTATTATTTGCCGACGTTTCGGCTTATGTTGTAAGCCTTTTTTAGGACTGGATATCACGATGGCCATAGGGGACGTGGTGTCACCTGGATTAAATGTTCATGACTGTTCACAATAGTTATTTCTGATTGTTAATTAAGTTAACAATAGTTTATTTCTGAAAAACTAAATTTCTAATTAAGATATTTGTAATTTATTTGGTAACATCTCTAACTAGAGAATTGATTGTGGTATTTTAATAATTTAATTTGTAATCATACTATTTATGAAATAATTTAATGGTTTAGGAATGATTCTATTTAGAGTAATGTTGTGATTGTATTTCTGACCTTGACGGCAAGAGATACTCTTTCCAAGTGACCACTTCTAAAGAGAAGAATTGATCCAGAAAACACTAAGTTCCAGACTTCCCTCACAAGAGTACTCCAGCCTGGACATCTTTATCAATTTTTATGTGCTCTCTACCCGCCGACTTGGCCTGCATAGTCAGTGCTCTCTCTCCAGACCTCGAGCTTGAGGAGGAAGATTTTTCCTCCCTTTCAAGCACTAAGGGCCAAGGAGGGAGGGGCTATCTACAGGTTACCACCCCATTTTAAGCACCCACGGCACTGAGCAAGCTTTTATTTCTGGATAAAAGCCTTCCCTGGGCGGAACTCAAAACTATTACGCAAGCCTTCAGACCCAAGCAGATCAATTCGGCTAAGACTGCGTCTAAGAAAATTTTAACTCTTTGTAATTATTTATTGATTTCAGAGACTCATGATTTTTAATGATTTTACTTTAGTATATAAAAACATAAATTTAACGATAAAGTTAATCGGTCTTTGATATGTATTTTATATTTCTCTTTGAAATTATTTTTTTTTTCTAATTTNTTGTGCGGAGAAATAAATAAATAAATATATAAAAATAGATATATGAGTGTGTGAGTGTATGATATACACAGTTTTAGGATCATATTTTCAGCCTCCTCAATGTAGAATCGGTAAAGATGCATTGAAATTTTTCAAGAGTCGTGCCATGGCACTACTGTGAATAACTTGATTTACTCTTGGGAGTTCTGATAAAAAACAGAACAGTCAACATGTGCTTGAAATGATCTTTGGTGTTGCCCACAATTTGAATTTATCCCCAAAAAGTATAAATTTGAATTATTTCTATTGATTCCAGGGTAAGCTGCTGCTCGTGTTGACAGCAAAACTTGATCGCCAACAATGAAGGGATTCGCCTGATTCATGGAATGTGAAGCTGTACCTGCCAAGATTTAATTTCCAAAATTAAGAATTTCAGTTTTTAAAATAGTCAATAAATTAAATTAACAATTAGTAGAGTATTTGTTGCGGTGGAGTGATAAGATCTAATAAATATACGATTAAAATCGATTAAAGTAGTTTAGTGTGAAAGCTAGTTTTCACTATCGTCAAGGATAGTGTTCAAACGTAATGGAAGAAATAAAATATTAGACAGAATGGATTAAGAATTTAAGTAAGAGAACCAATATTTTCAACCCAATTTCAATTTGGCCAAAGTCCATAAGGATTCTATCAATTTTATATGCATGTGGAAACGCTAATTTCAATATTTCTCAAGGATTAAAAACAATGTTTCATCCCAACGTAACCTTATTTTGGATTTTTTGAACTATAATTTATTTTTATACAAATTATTTAATTATAATGCATAACTAGCTATTATTACAGCCCTTTCAATAGTATTTATTTCCTTACTAAAGAAGTTCATTAATTTTCAAAAAATAAATTTCTTTCTTACCATACCCATACCTTATCACACCTATATTTCTTCTTAATTAATCTAATGTGTCATATAATTTTCTAAAATGAAGGGAGTGGACGTTTTTCAGCCGTATATTAAAGTAATAAAGTTGCCCCCCATGTCGGGTTTTACTAATGAAGGGATTGCCTCTTGCTCAAATATTCATACTTCTACCATTATTCATCATTCAACATACCTTGGAAAAGGAATTTTTCAATAAAAACAGACATATAGTACAATGATATTTATTTGCTATATCATACACAAATAATAAATAGAATATCTTAAATACATTTCAAAGAATGACTTGAGCAGCTAAGTATGTTTTCTACAACTAAACACTATTAAGTAGCTTATGTTTATAAATCATCTATGCTCTAAACCATAAACTTAGTACACAAACATTAACATAAACAACAGGATATGCAGAAGTTGAGAAACCTTATTGCTAAAAAATGTATTTTACATTTAAAAAATATCTGATAGATTCAAATAAAGCGTAGGCCTTGCTGATAGACATTTTAATTGGGAAAAGTAATAACATAGTACATATTATTATAAAGACTCCTGTACAATACTTCATAGAAACTGATGGTAAACCTCTAACCTCTTATTTTATTTTTTTCCATACATTCCCAAGCAAAAACGAGTCATTGAGTCAGAAAGAAAATTGAAATAACCTAAGAAATAGACCAGGAAGGAATTACACATAGACGATCAGGAAAGGACCCAAGACCTTAAATAGATAGCTTTATACAAATACAATGAACATAACAGTATAATAGATTCTAAAACAAAATTAATTACTTATTAAATAATACATTTTGATTACTAAAATAAAAACTAAATATTAGCACTAGGAAGTAGTTGACTTGTTAGAATAATTGGATTATGTTTGAATGTAAGTTATAGTTACGAATTAGTATTATTGATAATTTTGAGAAATTGAGAACGATGAGTCGTTAGACACTTTTCTTCGAAAAAAAAAAAAGATTTGACANGTCGTTGAGGAAGAGGCGCTTCTTGTCTGGGTTGGTCCGCCTGTGGCTGTTGAATCTGAGGTTGGTGTCTGCCCCATGATCTCAGCCTAGGTTGTGGCTCCTAGTTGGTCGATTGTGGGGTCGCTCCCTGTTCATTTAGTGCGGCTCTGTAAGAGATTCCAGACTGGATGGTTCTTGAAGTGGGGCGTGGGTTGGAGGTTGTTGTGTTGGCACCTGAGGATTCATTACCCTCTGCTTGACCTTCTTGTATATATCACAACCCCTGTAGCTAGCGGGGTGGCTTTTTCCGCAGAGAGCACAGGTTGCTGGTTCCTCTCTGCCACAGGTTGTTTTGGCAGGCAGTACTTTGGTGTGTGTTACCACATTTTACGCACCGAGGGTTATAGTTACAGCCAAACTTAGTATGCCCAAATTGCTGGCAGTTATGGCACTGAACTACTTCCCTTTTTACGTAGGGCTTTTCAACCCTAATTTTTGTGTGGCATAGTGCCGGAATTTTGTATATGTCTTGTACGTTGGGCGTTTTTTTCGACATCTACAAAAAAGAGTGGTAGTGGTGCCTTGTCGATTCCTCTTTCAGGGCTTAATACATTGAGAATATTTTTTACTACAAACCCTAAGTCAGTTAGTTCTTCCTTAATGTCTTCGATCGGTGTTGTGTGGTGGAAATTTCTTATGACTACTCGTAATGTCCATTCTTTCTGTAGTTGGTAAGTATGGAACTGAGCGCTTACCGATTTCAGATAGCGTACTATCTCCCTATACGTATCTGATGAGTCTGGGTTTATTTTTATATTTGCCTTTCGACTGATACATGTGTATTTCCCTCGACCTTCTTTCTCATCCAACTGTGTACACATCAGGACGAAGTTCGCTATGATTTTCACAAATATTGGAGGGGGCTTTGGTATTCGTGGGGTATCTGTGGTCTCCATGTTCTCTTCATTAGAGAGAACGTTAAATGGGGTCGCAGTAAAAAATAGCGTTATTTCTGTGTGTGTGTTGTATTCTGGGCGATTTCTGAAGGTGGGACTGTTGGTGGTGATGGAGGTCTATTCATGGTCTACCATGACCCTCTAGGGTTGGCTATTCTCATTGGTATTTTCACTCATATTGGTGGCTGAAGATGACTTCGTGACTCGTTTGGGCTTGTTTTTTTGGGGCGACATTTGTGAGATCTATCTATTGGAGTAATATCATTGTTATTTAATAAACTGTAATGATGATTTAGCTTAACCAGTATGGAAAAGTTGAAAACTTATTTAAGCTTCCAAATTTAAATTTTTCTTACAGTCCATTCCACACAAATCCGTTCCATATACTATTTGCCTTAGGCAATCTAGCTTAAGTGTATGACACAGATTAGCCACAGTTTCAATTCTAAACCTTAGTAGTGGTTTCCAATTACTGCGCAAACTTTACTGATTTTAATCCCTTATATGATGATATATATATTATTAATCTTTGGAAATAAGTTTTATATCTATATATTTATTTGAAATCCTTTTTAAACTTATGAGGGATGAATGAAGTTGGTCTTTTTAGAATAATAAATTATGTATGTGTGTAAAATATAATAAATTATTATTTGGATGTTTTTGGTTTAACGAAAGTGTGTCAAAGTTTCAAAGTTATGTATGTAAGTGATAGCTCCTATTGAAAATAATTTAGAAAGGGAAAAATTTAGATGACCTCTAAATATTTAGGAAGGATACTGAATAGTCATCGTCCACAATGAAATAATATTGATATTGAGCAAAAATCTAAATTAATCTAACCAATGAAGAAGGGAAGAAATACCTGAAAGAAAATAGAATTTCTGATTTAAAAATATATTACATTAAAAAAAAAAAGCATCGTTTATAATGTTGATATTGAAGTGTATGTATGTATTTGAGTTCACTCCGTTTAATCTTGTTTGCTTCCAATACATTTTGTGAATTTTTTTTCCAACTACTTCAACCAGTATATACTAATATAACCAATTAAAAAATGTTTGACTTTAAATGTAAAAAGAAAAATATAAGATACATCGTACACAGATACACAGATAGTACAACATTTTCAAGAATAAAAAAACAAAAACAAAGACGGATCCTCTCCTTTAATAACAGAATATATTTTACCTCAGTTGAGTGTACATATAATATTGTTAAGTTCTTTACTTCACAAAAAAAGTTTAACACATATCTGACACATCGATTTGATGACATTGACACACACATTACATCGAAATATTAAGCTCAGATAATAAACTACAGTTTCTTTTGGAGATAAACAATTACATAAGTAGTACATACATTGAATTTTTTCTTCACATCAAGTTTTACATAAACACCATTATATATTTATTTAAGTGGGATAAGGAAGAAGCAAATGTCCTGATATTTAAATTTAAGAACACAAGGTGGAAATTTTTCAAACAACCAAAACCTTAACTATAGTCTCTCTACACCTAACTAAAACCTTTTGTTTTTCCTAAGTAAAAAGTTTGTCTAATGTCCATTATCAGGTTTGGCCCCAGTATATTTCGATTCCTCCCAAAATAGTACATCCAGATAATGATTGTTTGAAATAAAAAGTCGCACCTCAGTTTTGTGAAATGGTAATGATATAGGGAATACATCAAAGTCAAATAGACAGTTATTAGGTTTTGCATATTGACTATATACAATATCAGCTCTTTATAAAATTGAGTCATAAGCAACGATAAGTCATTTTTTTACTTAACGTTCCAGAAAAGTTAATGCTAGGATGCTTCAATAAATACAATTATTACTTTTAAATACTTCATTTTTTAGAGAGATGTTTAAAAAATAAGACAAAGGCATAAATCAGGAGCCTTTTGTGTTCTTTCCAACAATGAGGCTATAAATTACTAACTTTGGATTAGTGAAGAAATAGACAAATTTTTAATCAGTTGTAACTACAGCAGGTACTTGAAAAAATTTGTTTAGTATAAAAATAGGTGATTACATAAATGTTATAATTATATTAGATAGTATAATTTCATATAAATAATATTTTTTCTATTCTAGAGAATTACATACTCGATGTCGGACATCATAAAAGGAGGGGGTCAATGTTTATTTATGAATTATACATATATATATATAATTCATAACACATACTCACATGCAGTCCTAACATTTAAAACCTTTTACGCAAAATTTAGTTATTTATTGCCTCATTTTGGTTATAAAGGACATAGAAGTTGCAAAAAAAAAATTATGCTTCCGAGCGGTGAAGCCGAGTTAGAAGCACATAACAAAATTTTTTCAAGCATGAAATGACAGTGTTGAGTGTTATCCCTCCCAAATCAGCCTAAACGCATTGTCTGGCACCAATGACATTTTCCATTTTCTTTTTTTTTTCTTTTTTTTTTTGTTTTTTTTTTTTGTTTTTGGAGATACGTCAGTTAAGATGATCAGTGAGAGATTGTAAAAAAATAAGAGATAGGTATATAAAATTTATATATATTCCACTACTTTCATAGATAAGAAATTTTTAAAACTGACACTATTCCTTTAATAAATTATAAAGCCATGATTTATCTTAGTCGAAGTCATTATGAAAAATATAATGTTTTAATAAAACAATAAAAATGAGAGGAACTTCGCGTCGTAAAACTTCAGGCATTCTAAAAACCAAACATATATATAAAAACGACGATGTACACGATTATAATATGAAATAAATACAAAAATATATCTATATTGGACCATAAATACTCTCATGAAACACAAAATATTCTCGAATAAAACTAACAATTTTGCAACATTTAAGTAATATCAATCCAGCATTTTGTATCAGAATACAAGTTTAGTGGAATTGAAAATAGATCAACAATCAAGATAAATAAAAAAAATTGGCTAATATTAAATGTTACAGCATATATTAAATTGATGATTTTTAAATTCAATTTTCACATACAATGGATAAATACTTAAATTTTAAATTTAATATAGTCGTAAAAAAAAGGATGTATCTGTAGTGTTTTAATTATCTATACAAAACTTTTACATTAGACGAAGGTCTAAGTAAATATATAATTCCTTAGGTAAAATATTGAAGCGATTAGCTTAGAATTTAAATAAAGAAGCAGAAGAATGCTTCGTTTTAGAGATTAACATTAAAATAAGAACAATAACTAATTACAATGATTTTACAGTCATAGGTAAAGTAATGTACCAAATTTGGGCTAAGTGTTCTAAAATTTTTACTCAGGGATGTAAAACGGAACATTAAGGAACAAACTTAATAAATTTAAAGCATTCATAAATTCCTGATCCTTGCACTGTGCATCTATCCTGCTAGTATTTATTAGGTTTTTATTTTGTTTGCTTGCGATGAGAAATTTAATCAGTATAAATAATCTATAGATTTGAAATGACTGCGTCTCCGACTCCAAAATATGCCCTTATCACGGTTTCTGTTGTATAAATGTTGCGTAGAAGAAGCATAAGTCTTTATTATTGTATGTCTACACATTTTCTAATTAAAGGATTACTTTTAAGCGAAGTAATATAAGATGAAAGGTTAGACAACCTATGTGCCAATAGGAAAAATCCATTGCTTATCAAAGTCGTCGCTTAGCTATATTTTCAACACGAGCCAAGTTTTATACATAACAGTAACAATTTAACTAATAAAAAAAAACATAAAAGGAAAAATTAATGATTTACTTAAATTTTCGGCCTACTGTTAAGCACGAAATACTACAATTCTTACATAATTAAGGACCAGTCCCGCAACAGGCAATAATGGCCCAAGGGAAAATACATTTTAAGGATGTATTTATTCTGGACCCACGGTACACTAGATGATAATGAAGCTGATTTACTTGTCTCCCTCCACAAAAATATTTAACCTCCTAACCGCATAAGAATGGGGGTATTCGGTGGGTGACCCTTCCGAATTTTCGCAAAGCAAATATCCTGATCAAAACAAAAAGTAGTAATAGGTTTGAATAAGAAAATGGAGAAATTTTGCTGGGATTGGGCATATGGTTTAGGGTGAAATTGAAGTTTACAGTGGAGGAGCGTGAAGCGAGTGGAGATGAAGTCTTGGACGAATGGGATATTATAATCTTGATGTAGAGTAGAGTTCGAGACATAGTATGGAGCAATAACTCTTAGGATTTTGGATTGAAAGGATTGAATACGTTAGATGTTGGAAGGCTTAGTGGCACCCCAGAGTTCTGCACCGTATGTCCAGGTCGGTCGTATTAATGTTTTATAGAGAGTCAGTATATTCTCTGTTGTGAGCTGTGAACGCCTTTTTTTTTAAGTCTGTATAAGAGTCCGTAGCATCTGTTGAGTTCTTGTCGTTTAATTTTGATATGTTGGCTCCAATTAAGTCGTGAGTCAAGGTGGAAACCAAGGTAACGGACTGAATTAAGGAGGGGTATAGGGATATTATTAAATGTGACATTATTGTTAGAATCTTTTCTTAGTTGAAAATTTACCTGTACGCATTTGGACTCATTTATCTTAATTCTCCATTTGCTACACCAGTGCTGAATGGCATCGAGATGGTTTTGTAGAATATTGGAAGCGGTTTTAGGATCAGGATGGGAAGTAAGGATCGCTTTGTCATCTGCAAATAGAGCCAGTAGGGTATTAGGATGTTAGCAGTGTAAAGGGTAAAAAGGATCGGTCCAAGCAATCTGCCCTGTGGAACGTCCGCTTTCACAGGGAAGTGTTCGGAGTAATCTGATCCTTGCCGGACCCTAAAGAAACGGTTAGAGAGATAAGATTTAAGGATTAGATAGATGGTACTTGGGAATATGGACTTGAGCTTATATAATAGTCCAGAATGCCTTACTCGGTCAAATGCTTGAGTGACGTCCAAGAATGCATTAGGACAAAATTCTTTTCGCTCGAGCGAAGAGGAAATGTAATCTACAACGCGAAACACCTGCTGGACAGTAGAATGGTGGGAACGGAAGCCAAACTGATGATTGGGAGGGTATTAGACGAATTTATGATAGACATCATTCGTTTTAGAAGAACTTTCTCAAATACCTTGGACATTAAAGGAAGAAGGCTGATTGGTCGATAGGATGATGTGTTGTGAGCAGATTTACGGGGTTTGGGAAAGAGGATTATTTCAGAGAATTTCCAGAGAAGTGGAAAGTGGGTGGTTCGAAGGACACTATTTTAGAGGTATGTCAGGAAAATGATTGCTTTTTGGGGTAGGTTTCGAAGTATTAATTCGGTGATTAAATCATAGCCGGGTGCTTTGCGTTTAGGCAGATGGTTAATAATATACTTGACCTCAGATGGTGTTACTGCCCTAATCGGCAAGGACATTGGTAATGGTGTGTCCAGTGAATCCTCAANATTATATAATTTATCCAGGTTATATATTGTTCTCTTTTAATTCGAGGAAGTATAATCTGTGTTTTATTAATTTTCGTTATCATTCACTTATGAGTCGCTAAATTGACTAAAAAAATCATTGATATAAATTACCCTATTTTTGTGGACTGTGTTTAAAAATGTAATTTTCAGATTATTAAAAATAATCATAAATTTTAGTTAGTTATGAATTAAATTATAATTAAATGTTTCACAAAGGACTGAAACAAAGGATACATATTCGGAGGGAATTGTAGTAAATATGACAACTTATAATTTATTTTTAGCTATTCTTTAAAATTCGATATTCTTTACCCATTTAAACTTTAAATGTAGTTAGATCAATCCAATTTTTACACTTGGATAGTTTTAAATGTAAACTGATCTATTATAATAAGAATATTTCAAATAAAAATAAATTAACTGTCACATTTAATACTAGTATAATAAATCACGAAGTATACAGTATATACTTATTTTTTTGGAAATAACAATAAATTAATGCTTATCGCAATCCATATACACATTGACTTGTTTTCTGCCGTAACCCGATATGAAAACCATCTAACACCTATTTAAAATTAGATAACTTTTGATAATTATATTTAATAAATACATAGAACTTTACATATACATATATATCTCTTATCAACAATAAGTGGATGTAATCCGTTTTCTTCAAACCTTTTACAGTTATAATTACACTTTTTACAATTAGCATGTTTCAATCCATGCTCAGCTGTAAACTGTACATCTCTTTAAAAAAATCAATTTGAAAACTAAAAAGCTCATTAGAGAAAACCATCATTCCTTGCCTGACGGAAGTCCCTCTCTTATCAAAAAGCAAGTATAGCCGACAGAACTACATATTACAAAGTATTATAAATTTATTTACAAATACATATACTCTTTATTTTTTTCCTCAAATTTTCTTGCTTCACAATTCGTATAAAATCACAAGGAGGCCACATTCGTAAAAACGTGTCGACTACAAATAATTGTTTTCTGGCATTAAAACTGAAATAAAAAAGGCGTAGTAGAACAAATGTAGGCCGTAAAACAGTATTCAATGCCTCCATATTTCTATTTAGTATATATGTTTAAAAAAAACAAAAACAAAAAAACAATACAAACAGATACAGTATGCGCTAGTCACTTAGATAGAAAGTATGTTTCCTTTTGAAAAATACAAGTGATAGTAGAAAACGTTTAATGTGTCTTTTCTTCTATGCCTTAAAATATTTAAGCAATATATACATGTCATATACATTTTCGAAGACATCCTACTCCTCATTACAAAATCAAGGATTAAGGGAACATGAATATGTATTGTCAAAAAGTTTCATGATATGCTATCTCACAAGTTATACTGTGCCTTTAATGAAATTATCTTTAATAAGTTAATAAATAATTTTCATGTAGTATTACACTTTAAATACGTTAATATCTCTAAAATGTATTGTTTAAATTTAATTTTATTTTACTAACCAAGTTGTAAAGATATTTAATAAATTTAATACAGCTGGCTGTAAAAAATCGCAAGGTTACTCTTTTACTTGAACTAATTAAGAAATTTTTAAATAAATAATACTATTGATCTTAATCAGCATCAATGTTTTATAGAAACACACAGTATAAATTGCAGATCAAAATTTGTGAATAAATTATGGCTTTGAATATTTCAGGAAAATGTAAGTACTCAATTTCATAAAAATATACCACTTTGGATAACACTTTTTAATCCTGCATTTAATGCTTTAAAAGTGTGAAAATGCCCGCCATTGGAGCTACACTTTCTAATATCTTAAATAATTAAAGATAATACTGTACTGTAAAATAAAGGAAATCGTAAACATTACCAATAGTTTAACAAATACATTTGGACTTAGGAAGCAGTGAAACAGAGAGAAATCTATAGTTTTTATCTAGGTTTTCCACACAACGAAGAAGAAGTTTGGGAGAAAGCTCTCTTGTCATCCAGGTGGTTGTCTGTTAGGGTAGAAGTCGAAGTCGTCTCTTAAGCAACAATAAGTGTCATTGGTTAGAATGTTCTTCGTCGGATTGATTTTAGAAACTTTTACAGCAATTCATTCTCAGAGCAATGATCGTTTCCTAAACGAAGTTGGCATTCATAGTGGAAACTAGATTGAAATAAAACTCACCTTTAGCATCAATGCTAGAATTATATATTGTTTTTAGAGTGAAAACAATTGGAAGGATTGATTATGTTTACGGACGACTGTGAACTCCGCCCTAAGACAGAGGTAATTACTTGAGTCTTACAGGGAGACATATTCAACAGTGAGGGGGGTACAGTTGGGGGGAGGCGGTGGTGGGGGGATGTCATCAGCGGCGGCCGAGTCCGGGAGAGAAATAGTGGAGCTACCAGCGGCAGTCACCCTCGGCCCCATGTTGTCGTATTGCGGACCGACCCTGAGGACTGGCTCGGGCTCCTTCATACGGGTTCCGGGCTGACGCTTCGGGAGTGTGGCGAAGTAAGGCTCAACCCGGCCACCGCCTTTCCGGCTGGGGAGGTCGAGGAGGTCCGGATAGCGCCCCCCCTCTGTCGGCTCTTGGCTCACGGATACCGAGATGAAAATGTTCCCAAAGGCTCCAGGGGGAAGAATGCTGGTAGAAAACTCTGCTGGAGGCTGGTAGACGGAGACCGGTTCTGGGGCGTGGCTTTCAATGGTAATCTGTACCGGGTCGCAAACCTCGAGTGGGATGGATTGCATCGAGTGCTCCAGGAGTTCTATGTCAGCCTGTGAACCCAGTCCCTCGCAGCTGCCCGTCTGTCTATCAGTAGTTGTAGTTATGCTCACATCTAACAATTTTTTATCTTGATCGGTATAGCTTTCACTCTGTTTTAATTTCCCGTTTCTTCCATATCGCGAATTTCTTCCTCGAAAACGACATGCCACACAGATTATTAAAGAAATAAATAAGACAATGCCTGATGCAGATGCTGCCCATATAGCCCAAACAAACCATGTTTCACTCTTTGCGACAGTAGTAGCTGTAACGACCTCTGGTAGAATTAAAGAAACGTTGACTGCAGCCTGACCACCGATGTTCTTAGCGATACATGTGTACTCGCCGGCATCTTCTTCACTTACATTCATCACGTTTAGTGTTGACCATTTCTCTGTCTTAACATCACCATCCTCTTCCTCAGTTAACAATATCTGATCTTGACTTGAGTTACCAAGAACTCTTCCATTGAATAACCATGTTACGTCTGGCTCAGGGTCACCTAAGATACGGCATTTCAGTGTAATGTTTTCTCCTTGTTCCTCCTGGATCATTGTCTCTGCAACATGCACTGATGGGGCACAAGAGAAAGCTTGAGGGACAATCGTTTCCCATTGCTGTGATGCAAGTGATGGAGGTTCATTGCAACTCAAAGAGTGTGAATATAAATTTGAAGAAAGCAGCCAGTTTCTGAAGCCCCGTAATTCACAATCACATTTCCATTGATTTCCATCAAGTGACAAGCTCTTCAATTTTGTCACGGGCAAAAACACATTTTCGGATATTTGTTTTAATCGGTTACCATTCAGACTTAAAATTTCGAGAGAAGGAAGGTGAATAAATGCGTCTTTATGAACTTTAGCAATTTGGCAATGCTGCATTTCTAGTGTTTTTAAGTAGGGTAAACGGGGAAATTGGGCAGATTGAAGTTCAGTCAAGGGGTTTCCATTTAAATAAAGAACTTTAAGTCGGTCATTACCCGCGAAAGTGTCTTTGTGAAGACTAGATATCAAATTGTCGGAAAGGTCTACCTCTACTAATATAGTCAATTCCTTAAATGCTTCGCTGTGTAGTTCATGTACTCCTGAATTTTTCATGAAAATTCTTTGTAAGTTCAAAAGACCAACACTTTTAAATGCTTCCTTGTTAAGGTATGGAATTTTATTCCCAGACAAATCTAATACTTGGATATCAGCATGCAAATTGTTCGGTATAGTTGTGAAGTCGGCATTTGTGCAGAAAGCAGTCTTTTTGCCAGTTGTCCACTTGCAGCTGCAGGCCGCTGGGCAGTCCGTCCAGTCTGCAAGTACGATGCAAGAGGCAACTCCTAAAAGCAACAGTTGAATCACCCACATCTTCGTCGATCATCTTGTACTGGGCTGTAGCACCATCTGGTACCCCTGAGAACAAACAGAAAATACAGTGTTAGTCATCGTCATGCATTTTTTGGGCTATCAGTGAGAAATCAAAACACAAGTTTAATAGAACTGACAGGACGGCTGGCGACGAGCATTTCCTTAGAGAAAAATATTGTTTCATTTGTTTCGATATGAAAGAGCTAAATTAAAAACAAAAACCTGTTACAAGTGTTTAAATGAATACCATCAACCAGGAATTACACGCAAGAGTCGCAAGTTTAGAACTTATTTAGTGTATTCAGGAGTTTATCATAATTGAAAAAGCATTACTCGAGTAAAGATGGTTAAATTGTGAGTTAAACTACAGTTTGGTGAATACGAAAAATTTCCGAATGTAGGACGATTTCGGACATAATAAATACAAAATTAACTCAAATAATGTCATTACATTCAGCGTTACATAAATTTAGGGTCTTTACATTCTAAAACCATGAAACTTTTTTAAAACCCAAAGCTTAAAAACAAGAATACTGGGGGGGATTTTTCAAGTGACCAGAAAATTATTGAAGACACTTCTACGTTGAAACTTAATAGAGTATTAGGGGATGGGGGTGAAATCCACCCGGGTTAGCTAATGCCCTTTAATGTGGAATCCTGAGTCTAGCTCTCAGACCAACGGGAATGCATTAGAAATTCGACTCGTTTCGGTGCGGGGACCGAGCGAAGGCACCCCATCCTTCCTCTCCGCCACTTCCTTCCCGACTTCCTTCCCCTAATCAACTTTCCCCCTTCTCTTCGGATCGGCTGTTTACTTCCTTTCATTTAATCCTAATTACCTCAGGACAAAAGGATTCTTTCTTTACAATAAAAAAGGTGAATATTGGTTGCTGCTTAACATTCAGGATAAGTATAGTAACCTTGGTTATGATGATGTTTTTTGTTGGGGTTCGGTCAAGGTAGATTTAAAAAAAACAGTCATGAAAATGGGAATTTTAGTGACACGAAGTCCCCTCTCGCCTTCATGATAGCCCTGAAGATGGCTTACAATATAAGCCAAACGTTGACAAATAATAAAAAAACTCTCTATTTGAACTTAGTTATATGGTGCCCATCCTTCATGGTGGCTGTTGTATATTAAAAAAAAAAAACCTAAAAAAAAAAAAAATACACTTCAAAACAAAAACAAAAAAAAAAAACCATAAAAAAACAAAAACAAAGGAAGAACAGAAATTTGTATATATTCTGTAAATTGGTTCCATAATGTAATTATTAACACGTTAAATTTTATAACAATTTTTAGTGCAAGGGAACAAAATAAGCCGAAACGTCGGGACAGAATAAGCCAGGACAGGCTGGGACAAATAGATTTTTTATTCTGTTCCCTTGTACTAAAAATTGTTAAAATTTGCGTGGGGTTAAACACCACAAAAAATTTATAAAATTAAAATTTAAAAGTAAAAAACGAGAGTCATTTAAACAGCTTGACAATGTCAGCTCCTCCGAGCATAAGACGATATATTCGTCTGCCTCGGAGGTTATACTCTCGACACTAGTGAGGGGAATTTAATAACTTATCAGACTTGATTCGGTAGCGTAAATGGAAAAGGACCTTTTCTGTTTATTGTGTTCTTTCCAGATTAACCATGAACCCTGGTGTCGTATGGAGTTGGAATGATAAATAGGTAATTGGTTAAAGAACATGAGAGTGTGAAGTTTGGTTCAGTGTGCGAAAGTAAAGTGAACACTCCTCATTTAACTTTAATAAATAAATATATATTTACACATTATTACTAAATCTTGAGAGATGATAGGTCCACAGGCTTTGGAAGTTGATTGAATAATATAATTCAGAGTAGAGGTTATTCAACCACTTTACTAATAATCTCTGATAAATACCTCTATTAATACCCTTTTCTTTTGAATTTAAATTGCATCAGAAAATTTTTATCTCCCTCTGTTTTCTTTCACCCAACTTTTGTAAATTTCTCGTTCATCTTTGAATCTTTCCTACTTAGATGTCCATTATATCTTAATTAATAGTCAATCCCATGGTTAGTAGTTAGCATAGTAGCCAGTCCGAGGTCGAACGAAATGAGTGAGCCTAAACCTACTAAGGGAGAATAAAATGATTCCTTCATCATCATGACTTCCTACTGGAATTTAATACATTTAATTTTATACCTTAACGAGAGTTGATGAAATGCTTACAAACTAAAAAAAACAAAAAAAAAAAAAAAAAACACACCTTTATAGATATTTTATTTGTCCAAAGGAATAAATGAAATGTCGTATTTCTGAGGTAAAATATGCAATTTCCTATTATCAATAAAGTTGTAGAGGAGAGTCAAGGAGCTGGAAATATTTCAACTGTCGACTGTGTCAAATTGTTTCCATGATCTTTCTTCCCCTCTATTTTCTCGAGAACAAATTGGTCAGTCATTCTTAAAGGATGCAAATTGGTTAGTTTAACCCCTTTCTGACTTTATTATTGGCTGAAAATGGCGAGGGAAAATGGATTTAAAGTAGTGTAAATTTAAATTTTTTCACTTTACTATTATTTTATGTATGAAAAAAATATTTTATAAAACATCGCTAACGCTCCCTATTACGTATCCAATTCCTCCCTTCACCACGATTTTAATATCCCTTTCGTTCAAGACTTAATTTCTCCCCGCTTCACCCTTTTCCACAGTTACTGTCATACCATCTTAATCCACAAGCACAGACTCTGTCCTCCAACCCTCCTCGTCGACTCAAAAGAAGAGAATATATCCTCGTGACCTCCTGAAAACATAGTTTGTATTTAATTTGAGAGTGGTCTCAAGGGTCATCTTCTTTCCTCTTGCGATTGTATTTTGTTATTTTTTAGTTATTTGTAATCAAATTACAAAATGTTTTTATGTTAATATAAATGTAATAAATAAATAAAAGTTGAAAATTTTTTAAAACCAATGAATTATAACATCATAATAAATATTTTAGTTGGTATCGGATAGAGTAATTATATAAGGAAATTGTGTTTTTGCTACAGAGATTCTATAATAAAGATATATAAATCAAACCTAATAACAAAAGTGATGATTGATATCTGCATTATTAAATTAAGGCACTGAATTTTGTCTTAGATGATTTTAGTTGGGGTTCAGTCAAGGTAGATACAAAAAACACAAATTTAAAAAATGTATTTTTTAATAAAGGATTATCTGCCAACTCTGCCAACGTTTCGGCTTACATTGTAAGCCATCTTCAGGGCTATCATGAAGATGAGAGAGGACGTCCTGTCCCTAAGTTCACATTTCCATGACTGTCAGTCATTACAATGTAAGCCGAAACGTCGGCAGATAATCCTTTATTAAAAAATACATTTTTTAAATTTGTGTTTTTTGGATCTACCTTGACCGAACCCCAACTGAAATCATCTAAAAATAATATCTACGGTCAAAAAAACTCTTCTTTTGAGCACTGAATATAGCTCCAGAATATTTTTGATACCATAGTCAACGTGCTTTAGTGGGTAAAAAATCCATGCAGACCGAATGACTGAGAAAAATCAGTTAGTCGCCTCAGAGTCTGATGAACTTTTTCTGTACTCCACAGAGGGCGGTGAGGGGAGGAGCCCGCCGAGGGTGGGGGTCTGCTTGTAATTTGCTCTGGTGAAAAATAGCTCGGGCTCCAGGAGCTAACCGCAGGCTGAGATGCCGTTTAATTTCCTTCCAGCTCAAACCCGCAGGAATTTACTAGAGCTTTGATTAATTCCAGAAGAACATTTCGCTATCCGTTTCGTCCGGACATAGGAATGACAAGTATACAACTTGGTGAGCAACTAAGTCTTTAATTGTAAGAAACCAATAAAGACGGATAATAGAAGGTATGATAATTCTTTAATGCCTATATGCCTTACAAATTACATTTAAGTTTATGTATGTTAGACTTAGCAAGTTATTGATTAAATATTTTAACTGTTGCATTAAAATGACTTCTTTAAGGGTTACCAGGAACCCTACATGCCCAAAGAGCAATTTAGATATTTTAGTTTTTTAATTCAAAAAATTATATTGACACTAAAGTCATGTTCAAGAGACATCTTGATTGACCATTAATGGGTAATTAGCAACCAAAAGAATTTTTGTTGAAATAGTGATTGTTCTTCGTATAAATTCATCATATAAATTTATATGTGTAATTTTTAGGATTCGTATGCTTATAGCCGCAGACTAACTTAAATTAATCGCTACTAAGTTCAAGGCATGGCAAGGTAAGCTAGTGACGAGAGGACCAGACGTGTACGGAAAGGGGCCCCCGTAGGGGAAAGGATTCCACCTTCTTCTTTACTTCAGAAGAGGAAATTAGGGTTAAGCAGATAATAGTTATTAGATTCTTCAGCCTCACTCCTTCCATGAAATTATAAAAGCAGCTGGTCAGCGGTCCTCAAGTAGTGTCAGATTCCGTGTCATATCGCGTGTATCAGAGTGTCGGGCTGGACGTAGCCTTTGCAGCCCCGATAACAGTGAAGTGATAACTGACAGTAATTACCATGTTTTTCTGAGGCATCTTTGCAAATATGCTAATTTACTTTATTTGTACATATCTGTTAATTAGTTGTAATTTATTTTTTCTATTTATTTATTTATTAGTTAGTAAGGGAAGCAGGTTCGATTGTTATCTGTAATTAGTAAGTTGCTTATTTGTTATAATAAATTAACTATAATTTATAAAAAGGAGAGTTTTTTGACCGTAGATATTATTCTGAGATGATTTTAGTTGGGGTTCGGTCAAGGTAGATCCAAAAAACACAAATTTAAAAAATGTATTTTTTAATAAAGGATTATCTGCCAACGTTTCGGCTTACATTGTAAGCCATCTTCAGGGCT
>KZ808414.1:234015-251067 GCA_000696205.2 Oncopeltus fasciatus | reverse complement strand
GGCATAATATATATATATAATTATTGATTACCATTTAATGGCACCGTTCGCATATGTGAAAAAACATCCGGTAAATAAACCCCAGTTAGCATCTGCGAAACCTTTGGCATATTTTTCTGTTCAGGTAAAGGTTATTCCAAGATCACTTGTTCCTTTTAGATAACGCGTTTCGCTGCCAACTAATAATTTCATCCAAACAGGTGATAACTGGCTTAGGTAACCGACTGTGAAGACTAACTCGTGCCTTGTTGCGACAGCCAGGTACATTGATCTCCCATTTAATTCTTGATAAGGAAGCTTCTATATAGTTTCTGGAGACGGATTTTCTGGCTTAACCAATTTAAGTTTAATTTCCAAGGGAGGACTGATGGGATTTACATTTTTCTATGTTGAAACATTTGAACAAATCCAAAATATAATGGGTATTTTCGTTAGAAGAAAGATAGCACATCTTACTATATTTAAAATATAGTAAAATATAGTTTTTTACTAATGGCTACTAGTTCAGCCCAAAATTAAGACATTAACTTAGGTTCGATCAGTATACATCTGGGCATTTCTACGAGTGTTCGATTGTCAAAGTCTGCTAATACATTCTGTTCCTTGCATCTAGGCCTCGGTAGTCTTTGGATTCCCTGACTGGTTAGAAAATTGTTAAATTCTTAGTTCATGTACTTCTTACCATTTAGTCAGACTGTAAACATTTAATAAATTTTCCGTTTTGTTTTTCATCCCTTAATTTATATTTCCGAAATGCTTTTACCGATCTAGAGTAATAGTCTGTAAACATTTTGGAATAATGCTAGCCACCAAAAGACGAAACATTCATCAGAGCATATAAATCACTGTGCACTATTTCCAGGAGATTAGTTTTCCTGTCAGAAATCTAAGGAAAAGGCATTTTATACAACTTTCCTTTCAGGCAAACTTCACAGTCGGTTAGCTTGTCTTTACTTCCTAACTTGATTCCAACTGCTTTGTTTTTTTTGACATGCAGTGCAAATCTTTTTCATTCAAGTGGCCAAATCAATGTTCCTGGTTTCCTCAAAATAGGTTGATTGAGAGTTTCCTTCAATTTAGCGTGATTATATAATGTTTACTTATTCGAGAACAGTCACGGTTGACCCAAGAAATCTTTAAAAGCGAGGGCATCTTTCTGTTTACGGAGAAGAGTCAACTCCCGGCTGGAAGATATGCATTATGCGAGCTCGATTAATGACAGGCCATTTTAACTTTGTGCAAACAAGTGGCTCTACTTAGCCCCTCGGTGGGAAACTTCTGCCCCTAAACTGATAATATTAGAAGCAACTTCAAATTTGAATCCCTCAAGTCTGTTTGCCCAGGAATGAATTATCTAGAGTCGAGAGTGGGGGGCCATATTGGCAGGGCTAGGAGCCTCTCCTCTGGGGATCCTCGCTTCTCTCCCTTGAGGAATCCTGGTACAGTTATGCTCCATCCAACATCCTGATACGGGTAGTAATTCACAACTTCCGCCGCTCACAACTAGCTAAAATGCATTTTAAGCCACTTCATATCAATACTGAGCTGAGGAAAATATCCCAAAACTGAGTAGAGTTGAAAATAGTAGAAACTGGTTTTTCCCGGAGGTTAAATATTCAATGAATAAGATCTATCCTAGATAGAATACAATACAATAATATTAAAAATCATAATGATAATTGTGGTAAAGTAATGCCACGTTTCATTATTAATTTTAATCGTACCGGGAGCCGGGAAACAAATCATACTACCTCAGCCGGGGATCGAACCCGGGTCCCTTATTTTCCGGGCATGTGCGCTAACCAACTGCACCATTGAGGGAAATGAGAATAATTTCTGGTTCCCCGCACTTCACTACGAGTCTCACCGTCAAGTATGGCGAATTTATGGTCTTGTACTCGGAGGAGCTTGTTTTTTTGTTTTTTTTTCCGGCACGATTAAAAGCAATAATATTACTTTTCTATCACAAATGAAAAGCAATTGGCCATGAAATACAATCATTTAAAAGCCTAAATTGTACCTTCAGAGAAATTAAATTTTAATAACAAGTGCTAATCTAGCAAAATATTTTGAAAGTTCTAGTTATCTAAATTAGCTAGAATATTTGAATAATATCAAAACTTTAATGGCGAGTTTTCGACCATGGAGATTATTAGTCGAGAATTTTTGGAGTTTGGTCAAGATTGACCAAAAAGAACAATTTAAAAAAATCTTCAGAGCCTATCATTGTGGAGCGGTAGTTATGTGTTTGTCATTGTTGAAAAATAACACAAAAACTTATATTGAAATTTTATTTTCCAAAGAAAATATAGCAATAAATGTTATGCGGCAAGAAATGAGTAACGGATGATGTATAATTCAGAATTTAAGATATTTAATTCAGTTTTGAAGACAAATATTGCACTTATGGTCAATCCTGTAACAATAAATAGAATTTGTAAAATTCAGAAAGAATTACATTGATTCATTTAAAACATAATTTATTTAATCAAATACAGCACGATACAGAAACAAATATTAACTTCACAATAAGTAGAAATTAAAATTAAATAAAAAAGTACTATAAAGAATTGTAACATTATGAGGTGAGATTGGTCGAGGATTCGGTCTGGGAATAAAAATGTAAAAATTAATTTGTAAACCAAAAAAGTATTTATTATTGCCAACGTCGGCCTGAATTTCAGCCCTTCTTCAGAGCAATAACGGAGCTCTAGAATTCCTGCTCTAGTATAACTAAATCTGTATACTAGAGCAGGAATTCTAGAGCTCCGTTGTTGCTCTGAAGAAGGGCTGAAATTCAGGCCGACGTTGGCAATAATAAATACTTTTTTGGTTTACAAACTATTTTATATGTTTTCATTCTCAGACCGGATTCCCTACCAAGCCATACCCCAAGGCATAAAGCACACGTAAAAGTCATTTAAAAAAAATTCGACAGTCAATCAACTTTACTCAAATTAATTATAATATTTTTATAGCACGTCCATCCCTATTAAATGATAACATGCGTTCTCTAAAACTTACTTCAGTCCTATTACATGTGAGTATAACAATAGAGTAATTGGTCTATGAGGCCTAATAAAGATCCCAAATCCCAAGGCGTGAAAAAAAGAAAATTTACATGGCTGAAAGGAGAAATTGGGAAATGAGATTTGGGGGTTTCTCTCGGATGGGCCGACAGAGGGGATTGGGGTAGGCTAGGATTGGAGAGAAGCAATAACTGTCGCTCCCCTGGGGGGGTTTCAGCTCAGTGGAGATGCTGTGGAATGGTCAGCTGGCAGGCCACCTCAAGTTCACACCTCTACGACTCGGCTAGTCTCATTTATGTACTCTGAAAGCAGTGAAAAATAACAGTTCCAAGCGGATTTCATGTATCTGTTATTTTTCAAGTGTGATGATTTGGTAGGAAATTATAATTTTAACTGATATGATAATGTCTGACCCTCGTAGGATTCCGTTTTCCCTGACGAGCGATTTTCTCGCCCCTTGTTTTCACGGAATAGTAATATTTTAGGAGTTCAAGTCATAAGAAGCACCAAGCTCATAAGTTAAGATCTGGGCCCGGTTATATTTCTTACACAACCATTTACCAAAGCTGACTCAAGCAAAAAATAAAAGCTAATTTTAAGAAGAAAATTAAAAATAATTTTAAGAACATATTAGTTCCAATGGTTAATTTTATAACATTTATTTTCCATAACGTTTTACATAGAACATACACTAAAGTAAATATTTAAAAACGTAAATTCAAGAATACTCTCGTTTGCTATCTTTGCAATATTGATTTTAAAGTAATAATGAATTTTTAACGATGCATGAATAAACCTGGTATGAGTAAATGCTAGGAAATAGAATAAAAAATCAAACTGTCCCAGACAAGGCTCAAACCTGGATCACCTGCTATACCGGCAAAAAAAAAAGTTTTATACCTTAATAGTTTGTGAAGAAAAAAAGTATTTAACGTTATTAAAACTTTATTTTTATTAGGAATTTTAAAATTTACCTATCATCGTTAACATTGAGATTACTGAGGCTTTAAGTCATAAAATTTAAATAACTTAAATTTGTTTAATTGAATTTATAAGAGTTAATAAATTGTTGTTAATTATTTTCTTCTCCTTAAATATAAGAAGAGTTTAACAGTAGCTAGTATAAATCGTGTTTAAAATGCGTGTTCTGAAACAAAAATATGATTTATGACTGATAATCATGAATTAGTTACCGTAAAGCTGGAGTCTCTCTCTCCCCATTTGCTTTGATGAAGGCGTGAAATTTAGGCAAAAACGTTGGCAAAAAAATTTTTTTTTGTTAAAAAATCAGTTTTATTTCTTCATCTTCCAAGACCGAATCCCTGTCTAACCTCTCCTTATATTATATGTTTGTTGAGCTATTTTCTAAATGTGGATATACTGTTTTTTATCACTTCCTTCTGAAAGTATTGTCTATGTTAAATTTGCACAAAATTTTCCTGTGAGGTTTGGCTCACGATTATTTTGGATTTATATGGCTGCTAGAATGCAATTGCCTTCTCCTACTAACTTTGTTTACTAATAAGCCATCGAGACTCGGGCTTTCTCCTACTGGTTTTTGCTTGAATTTCGCTCTTCTGTGTCACCCTTTGCAGTGCCTCATGGTTCCTGACAAGGCTATTGTTTGGATTTTCAGTATTATTGTTATGGTTCTCTAAGGGACGAAGAGCTCAGTCGATTAAACTCTTCTCTTGATTTCAAGGGAGAATAATTGATCAACTTATCTTTTGCTTCCATATTTTACCCTGTATTTCGAATGGTTCTTTGGTCCACAGTTTTCCCAAATCTATGCAACCTCTATTTTGACTCGCCTTTTTTCGCTTTATCGTCTACTTCAGAGCCGGCTGGCAAAAGAGGAAAAAGAGGTCCCGCTGTCTGCCGCATTGAACTATATAATAACTTGGTTTTCTTCATGACCGTGTTCCATTTCCCACATTTTGTCCAATTTTTTTTCTTTTTCAGGTATTCTCCTTCGGCATTTCACAAACTGTTGCCTGTCAAAAGCTTTATAAAATAATTTAATATATTATTCTGAGGGAATCGAAATGTAACAACCTCAAAAATAGAAAAAAAAATTATTAAAAAAAATTATAAATAAATTCTGTTTATAAACTTATTTATTGGTTTAAAAAAAAATTAGACTTATATAGAGTATACTAGGTTTAGGGTTCTTGGTGCACTTTTTGAGAGTGTTTATGAATATTTTTGCTCTGGCTTAAACCAAATGATAAACACGAAAAGCTTATAGAAAATTGATGGTCCTCATTATATTTCACAGCTCTATGAAGATTTTCACTCGTTTAAAAAGAATAATAAATATGAAAAAAAAAATGGGAAATTGATGGTCTTCTACAAATCTTCAGCTATATGATGATTTGCTCTCGTTTAAACAGAATAGTATTTGTATACTTATATATAAGCTTGTGATAAGCTTATAGGAAATTAATGGACTTCATTATTACCAGAGCTGTGAAGGTTGACTCACATTTTATATGTATATTACAATTTATTTACCAATACTTTTTACGGGTTCAACCGTGTTTTGGAGTTTTTAGGTGCCAAGCTTTCGCACATCGTGTGATGGCTTCTTCAGGGCTGAATGGAGAATGAGAATTCATCCCTGAAGGAGCAATCACACGAAGTGCGAAAGCTTGGAATCTAAAAACTCCAAGACACGGTTGAACCCGGAAGAGGTATTGGTAAATATGTCTGAGGACCCTGGAAGCCTACGTGAACATAAATTAAAATTGTAGAGCTTATAGGAAATTGCTGGTTTTCGTTATATTCCCCAGCTCTATGAAAGCTTTCGTTTTAATAGAATTGTACACAAGTAAAGCTTAAAGAAAACTAATAGACATCGTTGTATTTCAAAGCTCTATGAAGAATTACTCTCGTTTAAGCAGAATAATAAGCAAGAAAAGCATACAGGAAATTGATAGCTGTCATTGGATTCCACAGCTCTATATGAACACTTGCTTGCGATTATTCAGAATAAGAAGGAAAACGGGTTGTCATCTGTGAGGCTCGGGAATTAGGATAATAGTACAGTAATTGCTGGTAAATCTTTTTGGTTTATGACGTCACAGGACATAGATTTTTTCAGGAAAGTCTCATCTGGATGGCTCGGGTTTTGGGCAGTATTGGACAGTTGGGGATAGGTATTTTTACTCAAGGCCATCCAAAACATTATTGATAAGTTGGGGAAAACATCCTGGAAGAATAAGACATTATTTGTTGTGAGTGAAATAAATTTCAGGAGATTAGTAAGGCCATATTTATATAAAAACAGAAGAAAAATTGAAAAGATGACACTTCAATTTACATTACATTTAAACGTTTATTTGGGGCACCAGGATAGCTCAGGGGATCCATACGGGTCTCGCAATCCTGATGCCGCGGGTTCAATTCCCGCCCAGGTCAATCTTTTATTTATAAATGGAAGCTTGTCCTGAGCCATGGGTGTTTAAAATGGGGTGGCAACTTGTAGATAGCCCCTCCCTCCAATGACCCTAAGTGGTTGCAAGGAAGGCTAACACAGTAAAAAAAAAAATTTATTTTATATAAATGCTTTTAGGAAATATATGAATAGCAGCTGTCTATGATTATGACTGACCGGCTACTCGAATAGATAGTACAATAATGAGTCAAATATTTGAATGGATATACATTTATCTTTCGTTAGTATCTCTTTTATCACATTTTTTATAATAATAGAATTTAGTAAACTGTATTTAGGACACTCACTAACAATTGGTGGTAAACTTCAAAACGTCGAGCAAATAATCATTTGATATAAGAAGCTTAATATTTATAAAAATGAAACCGAAATTGGGACACTTGAAGTAGGCCATGAAGGGGTGCCCCGAATTTTGAGAGTAGCCTGATTAAGGCCATTGGATGCCGCAGAATCCACCACCCTCAACCCTCCGGAAGTCTTCCTTTGATCTCTTCCTCCCCCTACTTTTGGCTTCAATCCCTTTCACAGTTCGCCACATCCAAGCACAGTCATATTCAAATGGCCCATCTTCAAGTTATCATTTTCATTTCATCAAATGTCAAGGCCTTCATATTGTTACCTTATACACATCCTATATTTTTTTCCAATTAACCTAGTTTAATATACTGAAAAATAACTTGACCTCTTTAAATTTATTTAATAAGACTGTAACTTTTGTAGTTGTATTTACTGTTTATTCTGAGGTACATCACAATACTATATCTGAATTATTGGCAAGTTTACATTAAGTCAATATTTCCCAGTATAAGTATAGCTTAAATTATTAAAAAAATTTTTTTTTTTTATTTATTCTTTGCTCAGATTATATGGTAAGCTGGACACTTATTTCAATCTATCCCAAACTAACCATAAAGAATAATCAAGCATAAATTCTTATGTTAATTTCTGCAAGAATAAAACTAATTTCCGGAAGAGGAGATAGGAATGTAAATGCCCACTATAGCTGCAATCTTATTGAAACCTCTAAGAGAATACTTTTTCAAACTGTATAAGTTTAAGGTATCATATCCATAAACAAATTCAATTCACATAAAGGAGCGTTTTACCGTTAAGAGGCTAAAGACTTTTCCAGTCTTTAAATTGCACCTCAAGAGCCTATGAATCTGCATTGTGAATGCAGATTTTTGAGGTATTCATTTTTACTGTGATAAGTGAGGTATTCACCTGAAATTATAGGCAAATGTAGCCCATATAAACTTTGCATGAGAATTCTTGGTGTTTACAGTTCGCCCCGAATTTCAGTTTTCAATGGCCAAATATTTTGAATTATTTTATAGTTACTGAGCAGTATTTTAAAAGAGTGGGTTTTTGGTTATATAGAAATATATTTTTATAGTTTTTGTTTGTATACTGCTAATACATTTAAAGTGTTTTATTAATTTACGAGGCAAGTTTTTTTTTTTTTTAACTTTCACAAATATATTTATTATTGCTTTAAAAAAATTGTTGGTCACTAGAACGAAGTTTTTATTTATTTATTTATTCTTTTACCTCAAATTCAATCATTTAAGCTCATGAAAGAAGAGTTATTATATCTAAAGGTCTGGGGGGGGAGTCCTTTAGATATAATAACTCTTCTTATTATTAGAATAGGGGGGGCTATTCTAATAATTCAGGGCATTAAGCAGGCTTCTTACTTTCCCGTAGCACCAACTAAGGAGTGCCGAACTGATTCTTGTCTGAGATAGCACACCCTTTTTGTTTTTATTAGACAAATTTCAAAAATTATTAATCATTCATGAATCATTCAAAATATTCGTCACGCATAAAGTATTTAATAATAAATCAGGATAAAACATCCCGTTATCAGAAAGTTTAGTCATAATCATTGAAGTTAGGCCTGAAAGGGGAAATTTTGTAGATACATAGGCCTGAAATATGTTACTTCATATTTTATTTAGAGTCTGAAGAATATATTTATATTTATATCATAATTTCCCACCTGAGCCATGCAGTCTTGTGCGTTATTCTCATTATCCCTTTGCTCTGCCTTCAGGGTCAATTGGATTCCTAGTCCCTTTCAATCTCTCCCCCCAGAGAGCCACTAACCAAATCGTATAAGCTCCGTGGGAATGTAAGGTTTGAGGTGGTATCTGGATTAGAGAAGGAGCTGGACCGAGTGATGTTGCTCTTTCGAAATTGAATTAGGAGTCTTCTTTATTTTGGAAATAAGTTTGAGCAAGCGTACACAGCCAGCGTAATCCAATAAACTCAAAAGCCATTTCTTTAAGCTCCCAGCATGTATTTTATTTTCTTTCCTTCTTTATATCAGATATATACAGCTCACTGAATTGCCGGTTACAGCTATTTTTATATTTTAAACTTATATACTTGACCATCTATCACTGTCGTATATAAATAAAAAAAGGTTCAATTAAAAAGCTTTAAATGAACAAAATATCTCGCTGCACTCAGATAATGAAAATCAGGAGGGAGCCTATAAGCCTATATATAAAATACTACATAATACATACATATATATATAACATAGATGTAAATAAAGGCTCCTTTCTCTTTCTTCGTCATCTTCCTGTACCTTAGGATTATATAATCATTAACAGGTTTGAATATATTAATAGAATAAAATATTATTCATTATTAGCATCCAGTATTGGTTTAGAAAAAGTGATGAAAATAAAATTGTTCTCTGAAAATGATTTTTAAAGGTTGAGAATGGGGCACCAGGGGGTTGCTCAGGGGATCCGTACGGGTCTCGCAATCCTGACGCCGCGGGTTCAAATCCCGCCCAGGTCAATCTTTTATTTATAAATAGAAGCTTGTCCATGGGGGGCTGCAGATAGCTCTCGGCTATCAAGGGAGACCTCATGATTCAAAGTGGTTGAGGCTAACACTGTAGAAAAAAAAATGTGATATGTGTTTAATACTTGATACTATACTTATCATTGGACAAAAACTTAACAAATTCGCCTAATAAACCGATTAAAACTAAGAGAAATAAAACACAATTAATTTTTTAAGAACTTTTCAAATAAGCTCAAGTTAAGACCACTAACCCCCAGATATAAATAAAACAATTTTTTTTGTCATGACTCTGGAAGTCATGATTTAGTCTACTGTAGATCATTCGCTTTGATGAGGACCTGAAATTTGGTTCAAAACGTTGGTGAAAAGAAAATGACTTTATTTACAAATTAGTTTTTAATTTTTCACCTCCCGAGACCAAATTTCTGACTAACCTCTCTTAAATTAAAAAAAAAACCAATTTATAAATAAATTTCTCGATAGGATAAATAAAAGAATGAGGTTCTTTTTAATAGATTGGGAATACTTTCACAATTTTAATCAATATTAAATAGTAGCAGCTGTTTAAACATTTAAAAAATTAATACACCTACAAATTTGTACTTGGTGAATATGGATGTAAATTTGAGAAATACTATGGACTTTTGTTCCAACCTAACAAAGTGTCACAGAGTAGAAATTAAACAGATCTAGGCAACTTGACTCCAACAAGATTTATCATTATTGATCTCAAGGGCCACCCTTCTAAGTAATACTGAGTCGTCCTTTAAACTCAGACCAGTTACATTGTTCTACTCAACGACTTATCTCACTTTTAAAATTTTTTTACAATGAAATGTTTGACTTCACACTGATTACAACAAACTCTATAATATCTCACATATTTTGTGAAGCCCTGTTTGACTAAAGCTTCATAAAACATAATATAATTAAGGTTATATATTTTCTACAATAAATGCACCCTGCGCATTTCTTGAAGTTGCGTGGGACTACATACCAAAATTAATTTATTATTTTAAAAGTTATATATTTTCGAGTTTATTCAGAATGATACTTGGTTCACAATTTATTTTATTTATTTTAATTGGAAGAGTTATAGATATATGAACTATCTCACTGGGTAAGAAAGGAAAATGATAAGTTTATTCATGTGGAGGGTTAACTTGTATGGGCTTATTAAAAAGAATTATTGTTATCGTGTAAGATAAATAGAACGGTCTTCCATAAATTTCGTTATCGAAACTGTTGGCCTAATGCGCGTAAATGTAATATCCGTAAGATACATTCTAAAAGTAATGGCCCCCGGAGGGGATTCACAAGGAATTAGAGGAAGAGTATTGTCCAGTTTATGAACCATTGTTGGAGGGTTGGGGCTATGTGTAGGGCCGAGGGGGTCACTGGTTAGTAATTCCGGATGATCTCTAGCGGATGTAATTTCTATATTATGGGATGGGCCTAGGAAAGAGAGAGAGAGAGAGGCTAGGCTCGGGGGTCAGAAGGGGGAGTGGCGGTCACTGGAAGCTCCAGATCTGGATGCCAAGGCACGTACTCCAGGGCCCCTTCTGCCCAGAGACAATAAAACAGGCTCCCACTCTACCAAGCGTCCATCTACCTTTATTTCTTCCCGATGTAAAGGGGATGTAAATGCCCGCCTTTTAGAATGCTCCTTAGTCCATTTCTGAAAGGCCCATATGAGGAACATCTGCTGACCTCGTGGCGAGCAACCCCGAGGCAGTTGGAGAAAAAGACGAACCGTGAATGCTAAACTCACAGACACCCCATCCGCTCACTCCCATCAACTGAACAAATGCCTTGATGCAGTGTTATGATGTAAGAACTGTACGAAAGCGTTTTTTATAGCATTCAGTGGCACCATTGGTTTCTTTGACTTTTCTTGCAATCAATATCATTAGGAATATTATTCTAACTCCATCCTTCTTAAACTTTAAGTTTACGAAGACAATAATCAATTAATCTATGAGGGAGATCGAAATAAACTAAAGACATATTTAACGAAACCAGAAGGCTACTCTACAAGCACTGAATTAAATGGCATTTATGTAGCCTACAGCTAAAGATAAATTTTTAGCAAACTTTTCACTAAATAGTCATGGTAAGTCTGCTAGAATAATGTTTAATTCATCTACAAAATCTTTAAGTACGTATTTGACCTGCTGGGAAAGTTATAAATAAAGTAATTTTGAGTTTTTTCAGGCTGATATTTTCGTTTGACGTTTATCAATTTATTAATAGATTTTTGAAGGACACTAATACAAATTAGAACTGTCTATTTTTTAAGATTGGCAAAAAATATTGATAGAAGATGTCTATTCTTTAGTTAGTTATTTATTAACTGTTTTACCTCACCTAAATTAAAGTTAAATCATAGTAAAACTGCAATAATTTTAAATTCAAATTTTAAAAATTTTATGAGAATGTAAGAGAAAACAATGACAATTTTTAATTTATCCATATATTTGTGTTACACTCTTCGCTTTCGTCTATAACTATCTATTTGATAATAAATTAAAACTTAATTTTATCCGATGATAGTAAAAATACGATAATATTAAACTAGGAATTCCAACCTTTCATTGAATTTTTTTTTACAAAACTAAATGTTCCGACTTGAAATTAAGATTGCTATAAAAGAGCAAGTAGAGATAGTCTAACTTATAGAATTAAAGTTATATTACTTAAAAAATCAATATGATGACACCCTTTTAGCCACCTGATTTTTTCTCATTAAATGAAAAACGGTACCTAAATAGGGTGGGTATTCTCAAAAGTACGGCTCGGATCCTCTGGGTCATTGCATATGGAAGCACAAAAAAAAAAAAAAAAAAAAAAACTTCAGGTATACTGAAAACAATAAAATTACAATTACAATTAGATATTAAATATATGTTTTTCAACTCTAAATTACAGAGATCCGATGAAGTATATCAATTTGTACACTGTATCTGCCTCAAGATAAAAAAAACATTAATGATAACAAGAAAATAACATTAATATGCGGTTGTGTAATGCACACGGTAAATTTGCGATTATCGATTTACAATTACTTGATATTTGTTATTGTTAAGTCAATTAAATATTAATTANAATTAAATAATAATTATATATCAAGCAAGATAAATCTAAAGATTAAGTATCTTGGCAAACTCCAAACTTAGGAGTTTCCAACTCAAACTCTTGATACTCGAACCTTCTCTTTGGCTTCTAATACATCCCTTGAAACTCCTGTTTACTTAAATTTTTTTTTTAAATTCCAATTACCTTCTTGTTTATAAAATTCTTATTTAGAAAGAATTATTGAAATTGTTATAATTATTGTTTACCTCTATTGATATTGAGTTTTATTTGTTTGCTGACCAAGTTGATTAAAAACCTATAACTTTTATTTAATGTAAACCTAAAAAAATATGTATTTTTCAAGTATTTCAAGATACTGATTTTTACATTACAGAGAATTATTTTTGTGGATAAATCGAGCTATATTCCTCTTTACCAAGAAGGAGAAGCTTTTATTATAATTATCCAGAGATTGAACGAACAAAAAATCATTTGTGCAGAATATCACTTACAAATGTGGATCAATTTATTTATAAATTTATTTATCCCTTATAATTGAGGAAAAATATATTTTGCTCCTTTTTTTGAAAAAAAATTTAATTTTAAATTAAATTAAAAGGTTATAAGCCTATATTCAAACATAACGACTATTCCTAAACAATAAAAAAATCACATTTTCCCTGGTTAGTTACTTATAAGGACTGTAAGAAACATCAAAAATGCAACAAGCCATTCAAATATAATTGAAAGTCCAATTGTTTGCACATCAACTTATAGTTAGTGAAAACTATATAAAAATCACACATTCTTGACACATACAATCAAACACCAAACAAACTCTTGTATATCCTATAACGAATTCCAACTTCTCCTACTCCGTTAAATCTTTGAATACGTACCTCAAGACTAACCAGGAACCAAAAAATTTTTGTTTTATATATATANCAAAAATTTTTTATTAAAAAAAAGCCTGAACAATTCCATTGAGGTTCCAAATAGGATGGCTATTTGAAGATAGCCCTTCCCTATATTTATCTCTCTATACTGGGTTGCTTGGTAGGTAAAAAAAAAAATTAAGTAAAAAAAATAATGAAGTAGACATTACATGGTCTGCTCTGACGGAGGTCAAACTTATCAAGTGGCAAAATATTAATGCTCTTCAAAATTAAACATAAAACATAAGAAAAAACTAAAACTCCTCTAAACTAAAATTAAATTCGAAATGTCCAACATTTTCTAACATTCAAATATTAATTACTTCCATTACTAACTACCTGATATTTTTTTATGATATTAATTCCATGCCACTGTATGTATTTATGTTCAATTACACAATTATAAAAGTATTATGTGTGTGTGTGTGTGTGTGTGTGTGTGTGTGTGTGTGTGTGTGTGTTTATATGTGTGTGTGCGTGCGTGCGTGTGTGTGTGTGAAAGAGAGAATGATGCTCGAAGTACTCATGGACTTGTGTAGCATCCAAACAAAAGACGAGACTTTTGAAGAAAGGGTAGAGAATTAAGACAAAGACAAGACGAATTAAGTCGTTGGAGAAGAATTAAGACTGAGTAAGACTGAGGAAAAAAGGGAGAAGGGGTATAAGAGAGCTAAGAGAGATAGAGAGATATGTTAGTAGGAGAGTGAGGCCTACGCTCTTGGGCCGTGGAGTTAATTCCTATCGATTCAGTGATTTCAAGGAAGAATACACCCTTCAAAGGGAAGAATTCAGCTGGATTCTCGCCAAACCTCCTCCCCGTACGTTCAACCCCCACCCTCACACCCCCTTCGCTCCCTAATTTTATAGGGCTTGTAATTTATAAGCCCTCCAGACAGTAGGTAGAAAAGGGGAAGGGTGTCTGCTCTTCATTCCTTTCACCTGAGGGTCCTGGATTGTAATCAGCCTCCAAACTTCCACCTACCACTCGTTTTCCCATCAAATACAATGAAATCCATCTAGAGAGCATATTCAATTTAAAAAATATATATTTGAAATTTTATGTCACTACTTTAGTTTATTTTCTTTATAGAAAAAAAAATACAGCAAAAATAAATATTTTAAATCCCTACCCCTTGCTTGAACTATCAGCTCTTAAGTTGAATTAAGCATTAAAAGTACAAAGCTGCTCTAACACTCAAACAGTAACTTCTCGATCTGAGGTTTTGGAAGGAAGTTCTTTACTTTAGAGGTAAATTTGTTGACCGTCAATGTTTATGAGGAGAGAGTTATCAGGAATTCAGTAGCTGAAGAATTAAAAAATAATTTGTAACCAAAAAAGTTTTTATTTTAGCCAACGTTTCAGCATAAACTTCAGGCCTTCATCAGGGCTGAATATGAAAAAAAAACCCATATAAAAATAATATAGAAACATGTTTACATGTTAGAACATATGAATAAATAAATGAAAATATAAAACTGTGTGTAATCTCTAATATAAATGAAGGCCTGAAATTTAGGCTGAAACGTTGGCTAAAATAAAAACTTTTTTGGTTACAAATTATTGTTTAATTCTTCAGCTACCAAGACTAAATCCCGGACAAAATATTCTCCTGATAGAAGTTCTTCACATTTCAGTTTCTTTGCTTTAACCTTATCTCGACGATTTACCGGATAATTCGGCCGTTGTTCTTTCTAGAGTCTAAACAAATGGAACAACCACTTAAGTGCTACTGATTTGACACATAACTTATCTAATGCAGTAAATATAAAAATTATAAAGGGGAAATCACTGAGGTTTTCATGAATTTTGACACATTTCAAATGTTGCTTGTTTTACTCCAACTGTAGTAAATATAAAAATAATAAAGGGGAAATCACTGAGATTTTCATGGCTTTTGACACATTTGAAATGTTGCTTGTTTTACTTCTACTGTAGTAAATATAAAAATTATAAAGAAGAAATCACTGATATTTTCATGGATTTTGACACATTTGAAATGTTGGATGCTTGACACTTGCGAGATATCTATCACGTAGGAATACAATCAGAAACCACTAAAGGTATAATAGTTAAGTGTTAAATCAATAATTTGGGGGCGGCTACATGTATTGACAATGGATAACGTCTTAAAAGCTATATAAACTACGTTTTTTTCTTTTTTTCTGGAGATTATAGGATTTATATTAATATTAATTTATTTATATATTATTTATGTCAATTTATGGAGTATTATTGAATTATTTGTAGTTGATCATAATTTATCTGTGATATAATTCTGTTCCTAGTGCCTGAAGATGGTGTATTGACATCGAAACCGGTCGCAAATAAAATTATTTGTAACTGGAAAAACTACATCCCTTTCATCCCTAAAGGATGAAACAAGTGACTACATGTTTTGTTAAGACAATTTATAATTCCTTCTACAAATATCGATGATTTTCAAATTCACATCTTTCTAATAATATTATTAGACTTTCAGGAATTTCTATGTTCAATAATATTATCAACAAGACTAATTAAAATAGATTATTAAGGGCTTGAGAATATAAACTATTGTCGGACGATTTGGGGCGGTATTTTAAGTCAGTTAAATACGGGTGAATAAACATTTAGTACTTTAATTTTGCATATGCCATCGGCTCTTTATTCTCAGAGCTCGCAATGAGCGAATATGAATTTTCATTCTATAAATACATCGGGAGTGTGTTTTCAAATTTATAAATATCTGAGAGCATGTTGTTTGCTGTGAAAAGTTTGGACAGGCTTTAAGTGGGACATTTTAACTAATTAATACTTTATGAAGGGCATCTAAAGCACAAAAATGCCTTTAATATATAAAAAAAAGTATTTGCAAGTCTGTAAATTTTTTATTTATTTTCCATATAACTAATCAGGGTCATGGAGAAAGGGGCTATCTACAGGTAGTTACCCTGTACTGAACACCCACAAAACTCAATAGAAAGATATACTAACTTTGTTTATTATATATTTCAAGGAATAGATAATTCAAGAAATAAATAAATAATTCTTCAAAATGCATGACTGAAAGGAAACATATTTATTTAAGTATTATTTGAATTTTATGTATTTTTGATTCTTCTGTTTCGCTATTTTATTAATTTTTTTTTTCGGGTTTACCACTCCAAAAGATGTAGATGTAATTGAATGTGAATATAGGGGCCTTTGGTATAATGATCACTGTATTTACTATTGTTAAAATTCTTTATCCAAGTTAGTAGAAGTTTTTTTTTACTTTGTTTTTTTTTAGATTGATATATCAGTTTCTTTTGAGTTTTTATTATACATTTTACTTTCATTGTTATTTTCATTAACAAAAGGACGGAAGGAGTCCTGAACCGATCCCCTCAGCTAAGCCGGCGCTCTCTTTGTCTAAACATAAAATTAATACTTAATATCGCTTTCGTACTTGAATAGAGCAGCTATCAGTTATTCATGAAGCTTGCACTTATATAAACTGTACAGAAGGAAGAATGACAGTAAGTGATCAATTGAAGCTTATTAATGATTATTCAGTAGGTCTAAAGGGGAAGGCTAATTGTTTTTTTTTTCGATGAAAAGACTTACATTTACATTTTTCACATATCTCGTTTGTGGAATATTGGCTCATTACTTCATATTGACGCATAACTTCTTGTCCTGACTGCAATATATATATATAAATATATATATATATATATATATATATATATATATATATATACATATATTACT
>KZ808414.1:186749-199081 GCA_000696205.2 Oncopeltus fasciatus | reverse complement strand
AGGCCTAAGCCTATATCTCATATATATATATATTTCTGATTAATGAATTCTCAAATTTTCAATATACTTATACATGAACTTCTCAAGATGGGAATCCGAACTCTTAGATTTCCACAAAGCAGACCATTCTTGAGGCCTCAACCCACCAGTTACACTTCAAAACTAATTTACATACATATAGCTTTATTCGAAGTTAGGCGTACCGTCATCCTTTTGACTATCATGATTCAGATTCCTTTATTCTTATTTAATTCCCTGTTCACTAATATTATTCAACCAAAAACGTTTCACAAGTTACTTTTCGAACAACTTTTATTGCGTTTAATTATTCATAAATGCCCATAGCATGAAACATAAAAGTTTATTTTTAATAAGATGTTCTGGTGAATTCATTTTAATCAATGCAATTGTTGCTTATATGAAAATTTAAAGTTTTCTACTTACGCTGTTTATGCAAATAATAGTGCAGATATTTATATAGAATGCGTAATAGTTTATAGTGTTCAAAACTATTTGATCGACAGAGTTCCTTTTTATAACCGAAGGATTATTTTAAATAATTAATACATTTCACTCAATATTTGACAAAAATGGAATGCGAAATATGAGTTGTGTTTTTGTAACATTCTATTGTTTAACAGAAAAATATTCCAAAAAAAGATTTTATTAGAACTTAGTATTTTTATTAGAAATCAGACCGAAATCGGTGCTTGATTGACCAAATTGATTGATTTGGCATATACATTTTTATTTAAAATTTAACTTCCAGTAAATGGTCATTTCTGGAACTATAAAATCAGTTTACAATTAATTTTAATCGAATTAGTTTTATGCCATATCACATGAATTGTATCGCTGAACCTCACTATCTACCCGATTAATAAATACAACGTTATTTGAAATTTAATATAATAAGAATTTTTACTTGATTTAATCATTAGTTTCTTTAATTTGTTATTTAAAGCTTTACTATTTACCTTAAAATAACTTTATCGAGCTGAAAAGAACAGTATAAACAAAATCTCTCTATTAAATCTTGATTTGAATATCACATGATATTCAAATATTTACATGATAATCAAATACTTGAATTGCATTGGATTGATATGAAATTATTTAATGAGGTCAAAGACAGACAGATGTTTATTTATTCCGTAAATGTATTTAATATTTTTGTTCTTTATTTAAAACAGAAAAGTGTACGTTTTTTAAAATATATTGATTATGGTTATCGCTAATATTCTTTTTTTTTTTTTTTCTGTGTTAGCCTCCCTTGCAACCACTAAGGGTCATTGGAGGGAGGGGCTATCTACAGTTTGCCACCCTATTTTAAACACCCATGGCTCAGGACAACCTCCTATATTATAAATAAAAGATTGACCTGGGCGGGATTTGAACCCGCGACGTCAGGATTGCGAGACCCGTACGGATCCCCTGAGCTATCCCGGCGCTCCCTATCGCTAATATTCATTAATTTTATTTGTTTTTTTTAAATTATTATCTTTATTTTAATTTAGTGTAAATTTACTAAATGGGCTCCATTTGGCATATTATTTAGACATTTCTAAATAAGATTATATTATTGTTTATATTACTAAAAATTAAATAATCTTTTCTATATCAATGCAGTTTTATATACTATAAATAATAAATAAAAAAAAAGGAATAAAAGCTCTAAAAGATGATAGACTTCCAGATATAAATCGAATAGATGGGAATGGGTAGAGCGAAGAAATTTGACAATAGGTGCACTACCAACCAACATTAATAAGGACCAATCCTNAAATAAAAATAAATAAAAATAAAGTAAAATAAAATTCTCGGTAAATTCATGAAACCTCCGGTGAGAAGATTAAAGCGTAGCATGGCTCCTCCAAACCAATATAAAACTCCAGCCTCTGAGAGGATTAATTTCTCATACGAAGAAAAGTTCTTAAATGAGAACAGTCTGTGGAAAATGTCAAGACTTATGTAGTGTGTAGGGATCAGCTTCTTCTGTTTCATGAATATTTCGCAAACAATATGAATAAATCCCTTCTCTGTTAATAATACTGCTGAATGAAAAAAAAATTTTATTCACCTTTATAAAACCCATGATTTGATAAAGGCATTAAACAGATAGATCCATTATTTTGTCTTAAAAAAGTAAGTTAGATGAGCAAGTTGGTTTTTTTTTTTTTTTTTTTTTTTTTCAATAAAACTTATAATAACGAAGATACTGACAATTATTCAATTAGGTATTTTTTCAGTACCCGCTCCCATCTCAACAGCTTTCAATAAATGATTAATTTCTTCAACGAAAGCATGATTACATTAACAATAGCAGTTTAAATGGAAAAATAACAGTAAATTAGTAAATCTAAAAGTATGTTAATGTCCATTTATAACACATATCGCCCTAATATAGATTAACTAATACTTAACATAGCACTTATTTTTTATTCAAAATATAGAATAGGGATTCTAACAATATCCAATTAAAGCACAATAACTGTAATTGAAAATAACCTTTTAAAGTATAAGCGTGCGCGTACACACTCACACACAAATTCTATGTTAAGTTCTCCGAAACAGGGAGCTTTGATAAAAATAAAACGGATTCTGGCTGTGTATAAGCTTCGGTTTACAATGAACTTGCGGCTCTAACATAATAATTGGGATTTGAATCACGATTGATGTGGTGTAGCGCTAAGTCAAATACGTGAAATTGCCTTGAGAGCGAAAACAAAAACAGTTTTATGAATCGACAAAATGTATGACAATGTCAGCTCCCTCGAGTACAAGACGAAGTTCTCGCCTTTCTCGTGGGGTAGGCTCTTGCTAGTGTAGAGGGAATTGAATAAGACAACTAACGCGTCCTGGTAGTATAACTGGCAAGTACACCGGCCCGGATAGCAGGAGATCCAGGTTCGATTCCTGGCTGGGACAGANTATATCTCAACATTTTTAATTAAAATACAAATAAATTAAGATAAAGTTTCGAGGAAAATCCTAAAGTTTGTATGGCGAACAATTAATTTATTTACCCACAATTTTTTTAAATTTTAATTTGCTGTCTAGAATGGTCATAAAATACTTTTTAACTTAAGTGGACTCCCTGGAGAATCATGCTCTATAAAAAATAGATTATAAATGAAGGCCCAGTGAATTTAAATATTAGGAAAATTAGTTTAAGTGAAGAAAAGAAGAAAAATACGAACCTGACTTAAAATGCTTTGTTTGTAAAAGAGGCTAAAAATTAGAAATGGAATAATTATTACACAGTTATTGGACTTTAAAAAACATTCTTTCAAATCTTTACTAAATTAGTTAGAGTAATATATAGTTACATAAAATATAGAAATATTATTTCATTAGTTTTATTTTGTATTCCTCAATATTCAATTTAGCGAAAACTAATTAATACTAAATTATATAATAGGCAGTTTATTCTTTCCTATTTTGTTACCTGTTTTCAGATATATAAATAACACACATTTGACATATAAATGCTACATAATATTTTATAAGTTTCATCTTGATGATTTATTTGTGTCCACAAGGAAACTCTTAAAAATTTTATAATCTTATATTTCGTATTACATGGAAAGATTTTTGTTATAACTCAGGATAACGTTCTATAGTTAAATGAGTGAAGGTTACTGTTTTTTTCGTATTTTCTTTTCACCCTTTCCTCGATCTCTTTTAGGTTATAGAGGTAAGGTATAATGGTATTTTTTTTTTACATAGAAAATATTTCGCGTTCAAAATAGAAAAATTCATATTCAGGTTTAAGCTGAATTCCAAATTGTTCAAACACAATAAGAAGTTGTTATAAACGTAAAATTACCTCACACTACTAACAATAAGAACTGGGTCTATATCAACATCATCGAAATTTGAGATACTAAAGGTTGTTTGTTTACGAAGTATAAGAAAAGAAAAATGTAGTTCCGAATAAATATTCAGAATGTATAAACGCCAGGACGAGAGATGTAACCATTTGATTGTTCAGCTTTTGAAAATTTTTACACTTAATTTAATACAAGAAAAGACAATCATTCCCCTAACAATATGTACACATCACCCCCCATAAAAAGTTCAAAATGGTGGGTGGGAGGAGGGGGAGGGAGAGAGAGAGAGAGAGAGAGAGAGAGAGAGAGAGAGAGAGAGAGAGAGAGAGAGAGAGAATGTAAAGGTTTAGTGTGATTGGTACACCACATTTAACATGTTTCACATAGTTAACTATAATGTTTACTAAGAAAAATAAAATAGGAGATGTCATTTTTTAAATATTACGATTGGAAGAGAAGAAAATGTACGAAGTCATTTTATTTATAAAAGGGGCCTGTTGTAAATAAAAAGAAAATTAAATGATAACATACTTCGCTGAGGAAGGTAAAGAATGATAACAAAAATGATAAGAATGAAGAACATTTAAGGAAACTTTTAGAATAAGCAGTATTAACCCAGATGTGTCTGTCTGTTATACATTCTCGAATTTAAATAAATGAACTGGTTTTAATTGATGATTTAAGTGTGTCCACAAAGAAACTCTTAAAAATTTTATAATCTTATATTTCGTATTACGAAAACCAAAATTTCATGGAAAGATTTTTGTTATAACTCAGGATAACGTTCTATAGTTAAATGAGTGAAGGTTACTGTTTGTTTCTTTTTTTTTTTTTCACCCTTTCCTCGATCTCTTTTAGGTTATAGAGGTAAGGTATAATGGTATTTTTTTTATTACTGGTTTCCATTACGTGTGAAACTTAGTGTACAAGTGTACACAATTTTATGTAAAATTGAGAGATTTTTACTGACTAGATGAACAGTAAGCTAGTAACTAATATGATATCCTCTATTACTTAGATTATGCTTTAAATAATGTTTTAATGGTATTTTGTACATCAGTACCATATATAACGTAAAATTACATAATCTGCCCTAAATGTACGAGGTTTAGCAGTAACTATTAACATATTAGTCTTGATAGTTAACTACATTTCAAAAAAGTAATAATAAAAATGGGGAACATTTTGAAACTCAATTTCTGTTGAGTTAGATTTCTTAGTTGTTTTCTATACCATTGGAAGCATGCTGGTTTCGAAACTGTTTTTAGTTTTCTTCTATTTTTTTTTATGTGGGTGGGGTCCATGCTGGACTAGACCAGCCTGTTTAGTTACGTCTGTTATACTGTGGTAAGCAGATAAGGAGTGGTAATTAGATAATTATAAAATATATAATTTATAATTGGTAATCCTACCAAAATTAAAAAAAAAATTAAATAAAAATTGCTTGTGTGTAGGTATTTCCAGCCCTGAAGAAAAGAAAATATATTCTCGAAGTATTGTCCTAGACAAAATAATTGTACGAAATTATTTGACAAAAAACCTAAATAACCTAAAAACTCTGTCTGATAACCTGGTCGATAACTCACATGATCTGGCATGATATAGCGCTTTTTACCACAATCTGTTCCACTTTAGAGAGCATATACCCTTTATTATTGTTTTTCACAATGACATCAAATTAAACAGTTTGTTTTGTACTTTATGCTAATTGCACCGACGTATAAACACGAAGAAGAATTTCACATTGTTATTTTATCCACCAACAAGCTGCCTATTTAAAATAACTAATATTTACAAAGTAAAATAAACATTTATTTTGTTGTAATTTCACGCGACCCACCTTTATTCCCCATGCATAAAGAGTACACTCTTCTCCTCATACACTTATCTTCTCGTCATACTCTTATATCTCAACATTTTTAATTAAAATACAAATAAATTAAGATAAAGTTTCGAGGAAAATCCTAAAGTTTGTATGGCGAACAATTAATTTATTTACCCACAATTTTTTTAAATTTTAATTTGCTGTCTAGAATGGTCATAAAATACTTTTTAACTTAAGTGGACTCCCTGGAGAATCATGCTCTTTCTTGGGATTAGGATTAGGATCAGGTTATAGGGCGATCAACATCATGGTTATTACGCCCTGACTGTTGGGTTAATTAAATTTTTTCATATATGCCTGCTTCTCTTAAAATGCACATAAGTTTGGCTACATTGGATTCATGGTTTACCACGGATGCCGACAGTTGTCTTAGGAGGTTTTTACAAGTAAATAGTGTAATATGGGTATTCCTCGATGAAATGGTGAACGCTCATTTGAGAGCTACATTTAGGGCATATTGGCGGTGATTAGATGCACGTGGGTAAGATTGGTGTGACCTATTCTAAGTCTGGTTAGTACGACTTCTTCCCTTCTGTTCTCCCGGTTCGATGTGGACCACTCCTTGGCGGTGTCCTTAATTCTTCGCAGTTTATTGCTGGTCGATTCAGACTTCCACCAAGTGTCCCAGTTCAAATAAGTTTTCCTTTTAAGCCAAGTCTTGACATCTCTGGGTTCTACAATGTTTGTGGGTGGGATGTCCTTAAGGGCTGCTTTATTAGCTGAATTATCAGCCATCTCGTTTTCCCTTATACCTGTGTGTGATGGAACCCACAGGAGTGTTATTGTTTTCTCCTGCTGTTCAAGAGTGCTGCTCTTTCTTGCTCCTTCATTCTTAAAAAATTTTTAATTCCCGTAAGTTCCAGTGTTACGAATAGCTGGATTCATTTGATTAATCGAAATGGGATAACAGTAGTCTACGAACAAACGATTTCTTCATGCGATTAATCTGTAATAATTCAATGAAAATGTTCATTGGCAATTTAAATAGTAGATTTAATTTAATATAGGATTATGGATAGGCTTCTTGGATGGGAAGTACAATGGCTGATACAAGTCACCAAAACAAACGCTTTATTCCTTGAAGATAATTCCCAGTGGCTGAAAAGCGAATCCCCCATCTTGGAGCCAAACAAACATTAAGTCCTCAAAACTGAGTGGGATCCCGATATAAATCAGGAGGGAACGTTAAAGGCCCCAGAGTCGGCTGTGGTCGTGAAGACACGGCTGATCTGACGGGGCAAGGTGAAGAGGAAGGGCCGAACTTTGAAGATAAATCTGCGAGTTCCCGGTCATTTGCTAGGCTCGTCTTCCGCCTCGGCTCATTGGTATTTCCTACGAGAGCCTATAACTAAGTCCTAGCAGCCTCAATCTCCACAGAGCATAACACTAATAGTTTTATTTTGCTTGGAGTCCTCTCAGTCATTAGGCTCTTGCAACGGCAGATCCCACCCTTAGGCTAATGTTATAATTAGGATAATGTGCCATCTGCAAATAACATTCCATTTCTTTATTCTCTACAGACAAAAAGTCCGTTATGCATGAGCAGCATGACCTAAAAGGATTTTCAATCTTTATTTTTGAAGAAGCATACAAAAGAGAAAAAAAAAGACTAATTTATTTTTCAAGAGCTGATAAGGATAACAGAGGAAAATGGATGACTAATTTATTTTTCACTAACTGAGAAGGACAATAAAGAAAAATCAGTGATTAATTTATTTTTCACTAGCTGAGAAGGACAATAAAGGAAAATGGATGACTAATTTATTTTTCACTAGCTGAGAAGGACAATAAATGAAAATGGATGACTAATTTATTTTTCACTTGCTGAGAATGATAATAAAGGAAAATCAGTGACTAATTAATTTTTCACTAGCTGAGAAGGATAATATGGTAATGGAAAATAGAGGACTAATTTTTTTTTCACTAGCTGAGAAGGACAATAATGGAAAATGGAGGACTAATTTATTTTTTCACTAGCTGAAAAGGACAATAAAGGAAAATGTTATGTCGATGAAACTGGCTTTTGCATGACTAGCCCTCAAAGTATATTATCAAATACCATCCTCATGATTCGCTTTTGTAAAAAATTTATATAAATTGTAGAAAACAACACGTTGTATCTATTATGAATTTTTTTTTTCAATAAAACTTATAATAACGAAGATACTGACAATTATTCAATTAGGTATTTTTTCAGTACCCGCTCCCATCTCAACAGCTTTCAATAAATGATTAATTTCTTCAACGAAAGCATGATTACATTAACAATAGCAGTTTAAATGGAAAAATAACAGTAAATTAGTAAATCTAAAAGTATGTTAATGTCCATTTATAACACATATCGCCCTAATATAGATTAACTAATACTTAACATAGCACTTATTTTTTATTCAAAATATAGAATAGGGATTCTAACAATATCCAATTAAAGCACAATAACTGTAATTGAAAATAACCTTTTAAAGTATAAGCGTGCGCGTACACACTCACACACAAATTCTATGTTAAGTTCTCCGAAACAGGGAGCTTTGATAAAAATAAAACGGATTCTGGCTGTGTATAAGCTTCGGTTTACAATGAACTTGCGGCTCTAACATAATAATTGGGATTTGAATCACGATTGATGTGGTGTAGCGCTAAGTCAAATACGTGAAATTGCCTTGAGAGCGAAAACAAAAACAGTTTTATGAATCGACAAAATGTATGACAATGTCAGCTCCCTCGAGTACAAGACGAAGTTCTCGCCTTTCTCGTGGGGTAGGCTCTTGCTAGTGTAGAGGGAATTGAATAAGACAACTAACGCGTCCTGGTAGTATAACTGGCAAGTACACCGGCCCGGATAGCAGGAGATCCAGGTTCGATTCCTGGCTGGGACAGTTAGATTTTTTATTCTGTTCCCTCTCATTAATTGGTTAAACATTTATGTTATTCTAAATTAAACTTTATATGAACGGGATTTATCAACCGAATTCTCCCTACTCCTATTAGACAAAAAACCCTCAAAATTCCTTTGAAATGCTACTTAATAGAATATTATTAGGCCTATTCACTATGAAAACGAAAGAGGGATCATTAAAATCTCTCTGGGTAGGGAGAGCGAAAAAATATGTTCCTAAAATGCATACTATGAAGAAAAAAAAATTTCTGGAATAATAAATAAGGTGGAGGGTAGTAGACCCATTTCCATGATACTTTCTTCATTTTTCACTATCCCAGCAATGTAGTATAATGAGGGAGGAATGAAGGGGTGGGGGGTGGCGAGGTCCTGAATATTGCTGATATTCAAATGATATGTTAATTTGAGCCAGTTTGCTTTCTTCATCAGCCAACCTCACGCTACTCTATCCCCCATCTAGTTTTTTTGTTTTTTTTATATAATAATGAAATTGTAACAGCAACATTAGGGAAAATCCTTCAAGTAAAAGGAGATAAGTCAACCAAAATAAAATTTATGACATTTTTAGAAACAGTTTAAAAATAATCTAAACTATATCAGCTAATATGTCGATTAAAATTTTACAGAAAATTTAGTGATATTATCTGTAATCAACACATCAGTACTCATACTTGGAAAATTTACTGAGTTAAAACTTAAAAAAGAAACATTTTATTTAGGAAACTACTATTTTTTTTTTTTCTGAATTTTTAAAATTATATTTATCACATATTTGTTTATTTTACAAGAACCCATTAATAGGCCTAAGCCTATATCTCTTTCTGATTCAGTCCGTTCCCTTGGGTTGACTAACGACTCGACTGGAGTGAACATATTAAAATCAAGCGGCAGGAACTCAACAGACGCCACGGACTCTTATGCAGACTTATAAAAAGGCGCTTACCTTACCTCAAAAACTTTGGTCCCCGTTTCCTTGCCGGTGGAGACTATAATGCGAAACACTTTCAATGGGGATCGAAATGGACCAACTCCCGTTGCCGTGCTCTGTATAATGCGATATCATCCCAAAACCTAAGCACAATTCAACTCCCACTTATTGGCCCTCTGACGTGAACCGCCTTCCTGACATCCTAGACTTCTTCATTTGCAAAAACCTTACTCCTCTTCATTATTCCGCTTCGAACTTAAAACGAGCTCTCCTCTGACCACAGCCCAGTTCTCCTTACGTTATCCCTGATTCTTATTCCAAAACAATAACCTCCCTCCCTCATTAATGGCCCAGTCGACTGGGTCTTGTTTAGAACTTTCATAGAAGAGTCACTTGACCTCGGCATTTCTCTGAGAAACTCAGATGATCTAGATGACGCTGTACATTCCTTTAGCTCAAACGTACAGCAATGCATGTATATATCTAATCTCAAACCAAAATTTACCAAATACTCTTCTGAGTCCCAAAAACCACTCCCAGATTCGCTTAAAAAGCTAATCATAGCGAAACGCCGCTCAAGAGCATTGTTCCAAAAATATAGACAGCCCCTCATACCGCAAAGACTTCAACCATGTTTCCAGACTCGCAAAAACAAAAATTAGGTGTTTTAGGAAATAAGGCCTTTAATGCGTATCTGTCTGCCCTCTCAACAGGAGACAAATCCCTTTGTAAATATTTTATTTGGTTCTGGTTTTTTATTCCAAGTAAATTTTAAACAATTATTAATAGGGAATAGAATAAAAAATAATTTTTTATTCTATTCCCTCATTAATTTTTCACAAATCCCTTTGGATTGCTACTTGCAGAATCCTTAAGAACCATGAAGCTTCTACTCCCTTGCGTCCAGGAGATGGTCTCAGGGCCTCATCTGACAAAAACAAGGCCAAAATGTGTAAGGGTTTCGGCTACGACGAAAAATTAAAATACACCAAAATTTGTGGGTAATTATTTTACTTTTTACTACCGCTAAATTAATAGAATGGTTAATGAAGATTTTAATCTTAAATTAAGTGTTTAATAATGTTGATGGTATATTTCCTATACTTTAAGTCAAATTCAAGAAATAAGATAATTCCTAATTATGATAGGGATTAAGATATGTAATAAATAAGATAATGTAAATAAAAGATAAATAAAAACCTGAGCATCAAAGAAAAATCGTAACAATACTAATTAATAAAAAGTTCGAAGGATACATAAAGCTTCAGCGGCAGAAGTGTCATTTTTGACACCTTTTGCCTCNATGTCATATATCTGTGATTTTACACGTGTAGGAATTTTCAAGTAGAATTTAAAAAGAAAAAAAAACCGGAAAAATTCTTTCTTTAATTCAAGAAAAATACGAAATAAAAATATAATTTTCAAAACTTTTAAGTCAAGTAAAAGTTAATTTATGAATTTAAAGTTGAAGTTAGGAAATTTGAAGTAAGGGAACCATAAAAACTAAATTTAGCTTTTCTTTAGAATGAAACGAGATTATTTCACACGAGCAAACAAAATCGTATTACATCCCAACATGATCAAAGACCGAAGTGAAACATGATTTTCCATTTTTAACGCCAGCACACTTTTTTTTATTTATTTTATTTTGCAATCTATTAAGGTTGAAAATTCTTGTCGATTTCAATATTTATTTTTTCTTTCAGAATCTTTTATAGGTTTCAGAGCAAGTTTTATGGAAAGTAAACATTTTTGGAAAGATTACCATACTAATTTTTCGTAATTAGATTCTTATTTTCAAACTATTNTTACTATTTAAATATTTTAGATCTGACAGGTAAAATTTTTACGGCTCAAAAATTATTTGGCTTGGTTTATTATATTTTCTTTCTTTAATAAGTTAGTTATTAATTAACGTGGCAAAAGTAATCTAATAAAATCACTCATTTCTTTATTTAGAACATTGAGAAGATTGTACAAACTATCTTTTGAAAAATATCACCGAGTTCTGAATCTGCATTTTTATTCTTTAAGCTCGATTTGTTTGTCCTCAGGTGTAATCTTTAAGCAGTTTAAGAGCATGAAATAAAAATTCTAACAATTTTTAGAGCAAGAGAACAGAATAAAAAATGTAACTGTCCCAGCCAGGACTCGAACCTGGATCTCCTGCTATCCGAGCCGGTGGTTTTTCCATTTATGCTACCGAGACAAGTCTGATAAGTTATTAAATTCCCCGCACTAGTGTCGAGAGTCTAACGAGAGTCATTTAAACAGCTTGCCAATGTCAGCATAAGACGATATATTCGTCTGCCTCGGAGGTTTGACTCTAGACACCAGTGCGGGGAATTTAATAACTTATCTCGGTAGCATAAATGGAAAATGCACCGGCCCGGATAGCAGGACATCCAGGTTCGAGTCCTGGCTGGGACAGTTAGATTTTTTATTCTTTTCCCTTGCACTAAAAATTGTTAAAATGTATGTGGAATTAAATACCACAAAAAAAATTTATAAAAATTCTAACGCTCATTTAAACCCTACTAGGTTAAATAGATCATGCTCACATGAAATTGAGCACACTTTCAGAACGAATAGAACTCAAATTACAAATTTTATCAAAGTCATGAATTTGGTTTTTTTTTTAGATTAATAACTCTTTTATTTTCTACGAATAAAAACAAATAGTCTTTGTGGAAAATGTAATTGTATACAAATAACTTTAGTATTAAGTAAATATATATATATATATATATATATATATATATATATATATATATATATATATATATATAT
>KZ808414.1:43237-53481 GCA_000696205.2 Oncopeltus fasciatus | reverse complement strand
CTAGTGCGGGGAATTTAATAACTTATCAGCCTTGTCCTGGTAGCATAAATGGTAAATGCACCGGCCCGGATAGCTAATTATTCCTTTCAAATATTCATTTGACACTAACACAAATAATTTATAATTTATTGATACAATTTATATTAATGATAATCCAAAAATAAGTTCCAGCAAAATACTTTTGATTCAGTTTTTATTATACTGTATTTTTTAAAATTCTACATGCGGTATGTTGTTTAAAATAATTTTAAAATTGATATAATTAAAATTAATAATGTTGAAATAATATAATAATTCTTAATAATTAAAAAGAATGCTTTTAATGAGACCTCTATCACTTGAAGATGATTGAAAAATAACTCATACGTCATATTTTTGCCTAGGTAAATTACTACTTTCGACCTTGGTGATTTCAGACAGGGGTTGAACCCAAATTTTGGATGACTCCTACCTATGGAGTAGGAGGTACATCCTTTGGATGACCTACCAGTTCATCTGGAAACATTTCTCACTTAAAAATACTTTACTAAATGTCTCCCAGGCTTTTAAGATGCGGAGTGGAAGAACCACACTCGTAAAAAAAAAAAAAAAAAACCAGGATCCAGCTCTCCTGTGTCACCACACTATCCCCTCAACTAGTTGGCGGTGAGAACTGTGAGGAGGAGCAGAGGAAGCACATACGGGATAGCGTGTACGCAACTTGTGTTGCCTTGCGAAACGTGCTGCTAGGGAAGTAAACACAGTAAAACCATAGCCACAAACCACATAAGAAGCTTAGAGCATTAAATGGCAGTCCCACTACCTGGAAACTCTAAATCCTTCCAAATCTTTTCCGAATTTATGTTCAGAGGAAATGGCCCTTAAGACAAAAATGAAGTACTATAACTGAAACTGTTGAATGGCTGGGTGATAGCGAAAATACTCGTGAAAGAAATTAACATTAATATTTCTACATATAATTATAAGGATATGCTTGGAAAAATACTTATGTCATACAGATATGTAAAAAACCATGTCTACCCATTATTAGTTATTCATAGTAGTAAGCTGTACTTTTTCCTTAAGATCAAATCCTTGTTGAGAATCGTATGCTTTCAATTATTGCATTGCAGGATTCGTCACTTCTCGTCCAGGGACAAAAAAACAACAGAAGGACAAGTGGGTTACTCAACTGGCTGTTTGCGAAAAATCGATACTAAGTGGAATTTGTTACTTCTTGTTTTAGTACTTAGTCACTTAAGGTACACGGAATAACAGAGAGTCTAGATGGATTGTCTAACAGTCGGTATACGATCTTTCGTTCCTTTCGCTGATGGCATCAACTGCTTCCTTTATTATTTCTTCCATTACTTAGCCCAAAAATCGATACTAAGTAAATTTGTTACTTCTTGTTTTAGTACTTAGTCACTTAAGGTACACGGAATAACAGAGAGTCTAGATGGATTGTCTAACAGTCGGTATACGATCTTTCGTTCCTTTCGCTGATGGCATCAACTGCTTCCTTTATTATTTCTTCCATTACTTAGCCCAAAAATCGATACTAAGTAAATTTGTTACTTCTTGTTTTAGTACTTAGTCACTTAAGGTACACGGAATAACAGAGAGTCTAGATGGATTGTCTAACAGTCGGTATACGATCTTTCGTTCCTTTCGCTGATGGCATCAACTGCTTCCTTTATTATTTCTTCCATTACTTAGCCCAAAAATCGATACTAAGTAAATTTGTTACTTCTTGTTTTAGTACTTAGTCACTTAAGGTACACGGAATAACAGAGAGTCTAGATGGATTGTCTAACAGTCGGTATACGATCTTTCGTTCCTTTCGCTGATGGCATCAACTGCTTCCTTTATTATTTCTTCCATTACTTAGCCCAAAAATCGATACTAAGTAAATTTGTTACTTCTTGTTTTAGTACTTAGTCACTTAAGGTACACGGAATAACAGAGAGTCTAGATGGATTGTCTAACAGTCGGTATACGATCTTTCGTTCCTTTCGCTGATGGCATCAACTGCTTCCTTTATTATTTCTTCCATTACTTAGCCCAAAAATCGATACTAAGTAAATTTGTTACTTCTTGTTTTAGTACTTAGTCACTTAAGGTACACGGAATAACAGAGAGTCTAGATGGATTGTCTAACAGTCGGTATACGATCTTTCGTTCCTTTCGCTGATGGCATCAACTGCTTCCTTTATTATTTCTTCCATTACTTAGCCCAAAAATCGATACTAAGTAAATTTGTTACTTCTTGTTTTAGTACTTAGTCACTTAAGGTACACGGAATAACAGAGAGTCTAGATGGATTGTCTAACAGTCGGTATACGATCTTTCGTTCCTTTCGCTGATGGCATCAACTGCTTCCTTTATTATTTCTTCCATTACTTAGCCCAAAAATCGATACTAAGTAAATTTGTTACTTCTTGTTTTAGTACTTAGTCACTTAAGGTACACGGAATAACAGAGAGTCTAGATGGATTGTCTAACAGTCGGTATACGATCTTTCGTTCCTTTCGCTGATGGCATCAACTGCTTCCTTTATTATTTCTTCCATTACTTAGCCCAAAAATCGATACTAAGTAAATTTGTTACTTCTTGTTTTAGTACTTAGTCACTTAAGGTACACGGAATAACAGAGAGTCTAGATGGATTGTCTAACAGTCGGTATACGATCTTTCGTTCCTTTCGCTGATGGCATCAACTGCTTCCTTTATTATTTCTTCCATTACTTAGCCCAAAAATCGATACTAAGTAAATTTGTTACTTCTTGTTTTAGTACTTAGTCACTTAAGGTACACGGAATAACAGAGAGTCTAGATGGATTGTCTAACAGTCGGTATACGATCTTTCGTTCCTTTCGCTGATGGCATCAACTGCTTCCTTTATTATTTCTTCCATTACTTAGCCCAAAAATCGATACTAAGTAAATTTGTTACTTCTTGTTTTAGTACTTAGTCACTTAAGGTACACGGAATAACAGAGAGTCTAGATGGATTGTCTAACAGTCGGTATACGATCTTTCGTTCCTTTCGCTGATGGCATCAACTGCTTCCTTTATTATTTCTTCCATTACTTAGCCCAAAAATCGATACTAAGTAAATTTGTTACTTCTTGTTTTAGTACTTAGTCACTTAAGGTACACGGAATAACAGAGAGTCTAGATGGATTGTCTAACAGTCGGTATACGATCTTTCGTTCCTTTCGCTGATGGCATCAACTGCTTCCTTTATTATTTCTTCCATTACTTAGCCCAAAAATCGATACTAAGTAAATTTGTTACTTCTTGTTTTAGTACTTAGTCACTTAAGGTACACGGAATAACAGAGAGTCTAGATGGATTGTCTAACAGTCGGTATACGATCTTTCGTTCCTTTCGCTGATGGCATCAACTGCTTCCTTTATTATTTCTTCCATTACTTAGCCCAAAAATCGATACTAAGTAAATTTGTTACTTCTTGTTTTAGTACTTAGTCACTTAAGGTACACGGAATAACAGAGAGTCTAGATGGATTGTCTAACAGTCGGTATACGATCTTTCGTTCCTTTCGCTGATGGCATCAACTGCTTCCTTTATTATTTCTTCCATTACTTAGCCCAAAAATCGATACTAAGTAAATTTGTTACTTCTTGTTTTAGTACTTAGTCACTTAAGGTACACGGAATAACAGAGAGTCTAGATGGATTGTCTAACAGTCGGTATACGATCTTTCGTTCCTTTCGCTGATGGCATCAACTGCTTCCTTTATTATTTCTTCCATTACTTAGCCCAAAAATCGATACTAAGTAAATTTGTTACTTCTTGTTTTAGTACTTAGTCACTTAAGGTACACGGAATAACAGAGAGTCTAGATGGATTGTCTAACAGTCGGTATACGATCTTTCGTTCCTTTCGCAGATGGCATCAACTGGGTAAGGTACATGGAATGACAGAGAGTCGAGACAATTAACAGATTCCTAAATTATTTCTTTCACTAGCTGTCTAACAAGTTCGATAAAAAAATAAATAAAAACTGAATAAATAAAAATTCTGTCTAATAAGATGTAGTATAACATTCAGTCAACTTACAAACTTTGAATAACTAATAGTGTTCCAGCTTCTAATCCTAAATGTTAATTTTTAATAGGATTTTTTTTGTTGATTGAATTTGTCTTTTAATAATCAAATGTATTCACTGACTAGAAAATACAGATAATAATAATACTAAATAATGCGACAAATAAAGTTGCGTGAGGTGCGCCAGGGTAGCACGGAGGTGGGATCTTGTTTGGGTTTCTCAATCCTGGCGCTGCGGGGTCAATTCCCGCCCAGGGCAGGTTTTTATTGATAAACAAAAGCTTGTCATAAGCTATGAGTGTTTAGAATGGGATGGGCTCCTGTAGAAAGCCCCTCCCTGCATCACCCTAAGTAGTTCAAAGGACAGCTAACAATTATTAATAAATAAAAAAAAAGGTAGCGTAAGACTTAGATCATCAGTTAAAATTTTACTTTAACATCAATTTAAGAACCAGGCATATACATTAAACTAACAAATTTACAGAAATAATATAATAATTTGATTCTTTGATACTAAAATAGAAAAAGCAATCTTCTTGTTAATTCTTCTTTTGAATAGTTATATATTTCTCTCATACCTTCTATTCTCTGTCTTCATTGGTTTCTGCAAACCATCTTCCGTTGGCGAGCGCTTTCGGACATTGTCCATCTTCTGGCCGAATACATACGTTCACTGTCACGGTCTGTATTCAACAGTTGAATACGGACCGTGACAGTGAACGTATGTATTCGGCCAGAAGATGGACAATGTCCGAAAGCGCTCGCCAACGGGAGATGGTGTACAGAAACCAATGAAGACGGAGAATAGAAGGTATGAGAGTTCTATATTCATTGGTGGTAGAAATAACCCTTTAGATCATTTAGTTATATATTTCTTTAAAGATTAAAATAAATTTGAATGGTTGAGATGGGCATGTCATAAGAACAAAATGGAAAACTGTAGCCATACAGGTAACGGGGTTTGTCCCGCCTACGGCGAGCACCCCTGACTATGGGATTGGATGGGCGGTCCGTTTGGCTTCGGCGATTTATTGATTCCTCTACATATTTCATTTAAGAAAATTTATCTCAAATATGAAAATGAAAAAGTTAGCTTTAAGAAGATGATTTTAAATATGCCAGGAGGGAGACAATCACACTTGCCATCCCGCAGGTTAGTAGGGGGAATTTATTCTGGAATATGAGGTAATCGGATTGGCCACCAAAAAAAGGCGGGGTTTTTAGGTAGACTGAGAGGAATAAGGTGTGAGGATGGGTTGGATCCGGAGGTCTTTGTGAATATGAAAATGAGTGTAGGGGAGCTGTGAACCTCGAGGAAATTTTTATGGAAAGGCTTGTTTGGAGACTTTTCTTTTTTTTATTTATTCAAGCCCACCGACCCAACTGTGTCCAAAAGAGCAATATCAACTATTTGTCAAGTGATTTCTGCCATATATGTGTTCTTCCCTGTGAAATAATTATACGTCAGGATTATGTCAGTCTAGCCAATGTATAACGTCGCTTTCTATGGACTTAATACTTATTAAATACGCATATTACCCACATATAAAAGTCAAATAATGAACAGAACAGAATAAGAATAGAAACTTAAAAGAGCGGATTTTAAGAAATTATTTGAAATCCTGGGGGATTAAGAAAAAACTTTAACAAGCATGGATTGTTCTTAAGGTTTATATACCTACTCCATTTCTAAATGAAATACTATATTCTATTAACCATGGGTCATAAAAAACAATTGTGTATAAATTATTCCACACCTGTGGAATCGTGTGTAAATTATTACACTTGACTATAAATTTAGAGTCATTCCAAATCAATGCACGGCATATAATACTGCGAAAGGCATCGAACATTTAAAACTTACATTTAAATTAAAAGCTTTAGATTCGCTATCAGAAAGTAGTTGGATCCTGGCTAGTGGACTTTCACTTATATGACCTTAGAGTGTTATGTTATATATGATGACCCCTTAGGGGTGTTTATTTGCCCTTCATCCGAATTACCATCAATAGCATTTGCATGTATTGTCTTTGAACTATCACAATATAAATAGATTATTGTATATATGCTTAGTTCTGTATATGTTATGAAGTGCTTTTTCATCACTCTAGGGCATTTTTGAAAATTTGGCGAAACGCAAATTCATTAGTGCAGTAGATGTTGATGAGCCCCAATACATAAGAAATTTTGACTTACGTTGATTAAAAAAAAAATTGTAAAGATTTTGTGATAATGTACAAGCATGTACTGCCAATTTGCATTTTATTATAATCTTTATGAGTTTTTATCACCAATATAATCTGAGGTATCTCTTTAGTTGTGATAATCTTGAGTTTAATGATTTCAGACTGAGCTGTGATACGGGCACGCATATCCGTCAGAAAAATGCGTAGATTTCAGAACCTGATTAATGTGGAAACCAAGTGTCTCGAAGAAGGCCCAGTGTCCAACAGAACTTTGGAGTAAAAAGAGTTGGAACTGGGAATGTGAATGCCAGGGTTTGGTCTTGGCACTTTATCCAATAGCCCCTTATCCTAGGGGGCCTATATCCAAATTCGAACAGAGATTGGTCAGACTCTGCGCCTAGAAGAAATTCTAAATTAATGTCAAAATTTATATTTTCGTTTTTTCTCAATTATTTTACGACTTATGGAGTTTCGTGGACAGCACCTGTGACGAAATAACAAGAGTAAAATTTTTCTGTAAATGTAAGGTGTATAATTTTGAATTTTAAATAGTCTTCATTAGAAACTTTTCTAAGAAATTTTTCATATCGTAATGCTTACTCCAATTTGACTATAGAATTCAATAGAGTCCATAATTTGGGATTATTCTTATTTCAACAGTTATTGTGTTATTATGATACAATATCAAATAAAACGCCCTGAAATCTTGAAATAAATTGTTATTTCATTGCAAGCGAAATTTTATATCCGTTATAATAGTTTTTATGTTCGTGTAAGAATTTACCAAGTTCGTACAGTTGAATTATATTAAATACGATCCCTTCAATCTCTGTTTACACTTTTCAATATCAAGCAAACTCCGCAGAGTAAAGGAACTTAATTTTTTTTTTGGTGGTTGATTGAAAGTGAAATCAATTTTTTTTTTTTACAAGGGAGTCTAATAAAAAATGTTACCTATATTAATCGGATCTAAAAAGAGCCTAAAGTAGGAAAGGATAAGAAAAAAACTCCGCCTCACGCGAGCTGGGTAAACTAATCAAATTTACTGTAAGTCAATAAAGATGGGGATATTTAAAAGTAATTACAAATTTGATCGTACCATTAGGCAATTAGGCTGAAAGGTATGGTAAGTAATGCTGCCTGCCTCTCTAAGCAGGAAGAGAGAGGAAAGAAACTCAACCTTCCTTTTCATTCTGCGATATTCTGCATAAGAAATGTTCTTAAAAAAAAGGCCGAATACATGTGTCCACTGTTACTGTCTGTGAATACACAGTTGAATAACTGCCTCTGGTAGAGCGACTCCACCGCACTCTACTTGACAAGAGGGAACTTCTTCTGGTGATCTCAGACCTCGCCTCTGTTCCCCAGTCCTCGGGGTCACTGGTCAACATATCGGTCCTACTTCCTTCTCTTTGTCCTCAAGGTATATTCAGGAGGACCTTCTTCATTGCAGAATAACAGCTCTCAGAGAAATAATTACTTCTATTCCTGGTGACTATACACATTTCGCTTCCTGAGAAGCTTGTCTTAATGTTCTGGGAACGAACGGAGATACAAATGGAGGAGGCGGGTCTCATCAACATCATGTCACTGTAAGGGGTGACTACTCCAAGGGTGGACTCGGAATTATTTCCCTTACCAATTCGACTGATATCCTACACGTAAGGATGACATGACCTATATGGAAGTTTTCTTACTCACAGATAGACGCATTATCCGCTTAGTTTTAAAGTCTTACAATTTTCTCGACGAATTTATTACTGTAAAGATTATGCCCTAGCGAAAACGAACCAACATTGCTTCAATTAAGTAATAAATATCTCTCGATTTTAAATGAATAAATTTAATTCAAACTAAAAAAGTTTAAAAAGTATACAATAGTTCTTTACGGATTAGTAANGGGGGGGGTTCAAACTCGGTATAAAGTGCGGGGAGTTGGAGAGATAATCTAAACTGCCTCGGTGGTGTAGAGATCTAGCGCGCCTACCCGGATAGTAGGTGTTCCGGGTTCGCTTCCCGGCTGAGGTAGTAAAATTTTTTTGTCTGGCTCCCTTTGCATTTCTTGTATAAATAGGGAGATTTCCTAATGGACTATCTTTAAAGAAGAAAATGCCCCTGATTTCTTCTGGAGGAGGGAAATTTTTATTAAGTCGTGCTGAGAATCAGAAACATCTTTCTCTGACATTTCCCGAACTATAAGGATGAGATCCCTTTCCAGTTTAAGGCTTAGTAATTAAAAACCTTTCATGACAGATATTTATACATACATACATATATANCCAGTGGAGGAATGCGGCTCCCATATAAAAAGAAGGTGGATATATTATATATTAAATTTTAGTTAGTCTGAGAAATTGAAGGATACCCATGGATCCTTAATGTTTCATGAAGGGAGAGGCTATCTGTAGGTTACCACCCTGTTCTTCACACCCATAACACAGAACTGGCTTTTATTTCTTGATAAAAGCCTGTAACGAGTGGAACAAGAACCCGCATGGACAGATTTGAGATTCGTAAATAGCTTTAGGCTGACTAGAAGAAAAAGAGGAGCTACTCAACCCCCATAGAGATGAATTTTTAAAAATCATCCATATTTTGTGCTGTTTGCTAGGATAGGATTCCTATAAACGTTACTGAAATACCCCTTGTACCATGTTATGAGATGTTAAGGGGTATATTGCAGTTGGACAAGAAACCTGAGAAGCCAGAGAGGTACTCCTTCCGTGTGGAAATGTGCGTAACCACCTGGCAGGCACGGTGCCAATACGTCAATTGACTGATTCTGGCAAACCAAGATAGATGCTGCGTTCGTGATGAACGTTCTACCCTCAGCAAACCATTCTAAGCTCCCTTCGTCAGCCCATCAAAAACGCTAATGAGCTAGCCCCCATTGCTCCCCACAACCCGCACGGATTGTCAGGACTATTTACAATCTCAAAGAGTTTATTATTAAATATCCTTTAGATTGCAGTACTAAAATGTTTGAAACGGTGAATTACAAATAATGGAGATCATTAACTTATACATTTGTTCGCCAATACTAGCTGAAATACAATAAGTGACATATCTTACAAAATAAATCTCTTCCATTAAGTTTTTCTGTTGAGGCATTTTCATCCGTAGTTGCATTAAAAAATAAATGTTATTAAAATTAAAGCTAAAGTTAAAAGACAAAATCCTTAAGAAATAGGATCCTTATGATATGTACACCAAAGTGAAGAACTAATGTTTTTTCTTCAGATGGTGAAATAAATTCAATACAATTCTTTTAAAAAATTTCTTATGAAGTAGTGATATTTATATATATGCCGCCTTGATTGTATGTTGGCTCTTGGACATATTTTGTCGGGGCTTAGTTCTTCAATTATAGGAAAGATATACAACTACTGATTATATCCTAAATTAATTCATACATCGGACTATTCAAATAAAATTTATTTAAATTTTATTTCCCCTAACATCCGAAATAACATTTGAGTATCGGAAATGATTAATTATGCTATATTCAGCTCAAATTACTCCAGGTATGCTACCCATTAAGTATCTGTCATTTTATAGTTATGTTTTTTTCCAGAAAATTCTAAGGAATATGCGGTAAATTTGCCTTTGAGAAAGATCAGTTTCATTATATTTTATTCCTTCCATGCAACCACACGGAGGTCCATGTACGTAGGTCTATCGATAGGTAACCACCCTATTCTATACAGTCATAAAAAAGGACAGGCTTTTATTTCTCGATAACAGCCTGCTACAGGCGGAACTGGAACCTGCAGGACCAGGCTTGAGAGAGCCCAACGGATTCCTTCGACACACATGATAGCTTTAGGCTGACCAGGAGAAAAACAGAGAAAAAAAGAGGGGCCACTCAACCTTCTCCCTCACTCACTCTCTCTCTCTTTCTCTCTTATATACATATGTGTGTTAGGCTATCATGAATGCGAGAAGGGACGTCTTGTCATCTGGAGCCCATGTTCATGACTGAGGATTACATGATGACCGAACCCCCC
>KZ808413.1:183689-205604 GCA_000696205.2 Oncopeltus fasciatus | reverse complement strand
TATATATTTATTTTACTGACCCAGTGTGCTAAATGTGTGAGAAGAAATTATTTAATGCGAGGAAGGAAAAAAAGAAAAATTAAAAGTTGTAAAAAAACCAAAACCTGTAGTCGGATAACTTTCAAATCAATGGAGCTAGGTTATTTCAAAATTTGGTATTTGGAAGTAATATTTCGACTAATTATCGGAGAAAAAGTTTTTAAAAAAGGTAACTATTATTATAGGAAAAGCACTTGACAGATCATTTTTTATCCCCTTTTTACTGAAAATATTGCCGAGTCATTTTTAAATTATTTTATTTTCAAAAAAATACATAGGAATTCAATTAATTGTAAATAATGACATGATAAGCAAAAACTATGAGAACAAGCCACGAAAAAGAATATGTATGGTACAAGAGATAAAGTATTCATTCATTAAGTTCTTAAAAATGCACATTTTACAATAATAAGTTTAAAAAAAATCGAATTATGACTTCCTAATAGCAGACTTTGAAATGACCTAGGACCTTTAATTTTCAAGTTATCGAACTGCAGCTTTCGGTTTCTTTCGTAACTTTTTGTATCTTTAAAACTGTGTATGTGAAATTGTGGGTCATCGGCAAACAACTACTTTGGACGCGCATGCTTAGTGTACTACGTGTAACAATCTAAAAACCTAGTGTCCCACATTCTTAAACTAGACGGACTACTAATTCCCTCTGGCATTTTCCCCCCAGATCAACCGTTTAAGCAGGAATTCCATGAGAAAATATCAGATGGACTAGATATTTCTGTTTTCTTTGGGGGGAAAAAAAAAAAAAAAATTCACATCAGGACACGTTTATTCCTGGCATTTACCTCATTATGGGTTGGGAGATTATATTATAGTTTAGGCAAATTGCGCTAAATAGTCATTTTATAAAGAAAACATAATAACATTTACATTTGCTAGTAAATCAACATCTTTGTCAGAGTTATCAAATAGTAGTTTCATTTTATATTATCTAATCTACCTTCTTATTTAGAAGTGAACAATCTTCTTTAGATTATGTTCTTGACAGTTTTTATTGATGGGTCTCTTAGGAGTTAGAATTTTCTTACTTTGTTCGGAAAAGTAAAACTTTAATTGAAAAAAAAAAAAATGTATAACTGATTATTTTAAGTTCATATTTTTTTTTTTAGCAAAAAATTTGGTTTACAACATGAATTTATTTTTGAAATTTGGTTAAGTTCGTAGTGTAGTACATCGTTAGAAAGATCGTTATGGGGGAGTCTTTTTGTGGTAATTTTGTCAATTTGGGACAAGTATACCTCTTGGTTCAACTATGCCTTCCGTTTGTAACAAGTAGTTCATTCCCTTGTAATCCTGTATATCATGGAACCCACGCGAGACATATTAGATTAATATGTTAAACTATTACATCAATTAATTAATTTATAAAAGTCATTAATTAATTGTAATTAATTATTCTAGAAATATTAATTTCAATTATCCTATTGGTTAAATAAACTAGAGCTATCTGACCAAGTCTTATCTTGATCACATTCTAAAATGGTTTTGTAATTATTTCTTCTTTAAAACCAGTATTGGGATAGGTATGCTACTTTTTTTTCTCTTTTTTTTTTACCTAAGGTACTTATTTCTGAAAAAGATTTGTATTGTGCTAAATTTTTGGCCATCCTTTAGTTTATAAATCACATATTTCTTAGAAAATTATTTTCTGATTATGTATGCAGGTATTTCTGTTTCTTTTGAAAACCCACTTTCCAAAAAAAAATTTTTTTTAATCATAGTGTAATTTTAAACTTAAAAAAAAAAATTGAAACTGGACTTACCAATTAAATAAGCTGCGTTAAACAAACCACAGTGAGAAATCGCATTCAATGTTTCACAGACAATAAATTGTAAATAGGTCGTTGAAAAGGAACGTAAAATTCCAAATATTCCTGATAAAATTAGACAGCAGACAATCAGAGTTTTCTTTCCAAATCTAGAACACATTTATTGATTTAATGTTTATTTTGACATTAAAAGAGTTTAAAGTTAATTCGAATAGCTTACATATAATCAGTATTTCAAAGGAATATTTTTTTCCAATGAATAACTTGAAATAATGTTATTATATATTTATTTTATTTTAAGTAATTTTGCGATCCGCACCACACAGATACGGATAGAGGATTTCATAATCTACCTTTGAGTACCCTATATGATATTTTATATAACAACCCGCCATGTAATAATAAGCCTCCCCAAATAAATTCTTCGCTATTGTACATAAGTATCACCATACAAGGAAAATCCCAAACTCTTCCCTTTTACTTGATAACTTTACCCTGATACTGATAATTAATGCAAAGAATGAGAAATAAACTTAGAGGTACTTGAATTTCTTGTTTTTCACCTTAATTGAAATGAAATATTTTATATCCCTGTGAGTTGTACCAATCTTCACCACTCTTCAATCCTTCCCTTAAAAAACTTTTCTTCTGTACATATGTACATGTATATGTAGGTATAAGAAAATTGTAAGTTAGCCATCTTTAACAAATGCAACATACCATTTAAAGATCCCTGATTCAGAGCCTTATCAGCCTTTACCTTATTGCATCCATAATATATAACGAAATTAGGGTTTCATAAAATACTTAGGGTTGAATAGGGAACATCATATATGACTGATTTAGGGATCCTTATTTATGTAGGCATAAATTAATGTATTGTATGAGCAAAGCATAAAAATGTTCGAGATAAGACGCCGCGAGGAGAGTGAAAAATTAAAAAAAAAAATGCTGGGCTTTTTGATGCACCTCTATAACCACTTAACTGTTATTAAAATTAATATTATAATATAAGTATCGTTTTCAAGCACCTGTGCAAGCTTTTATACTTAAATAAAAGCTTGTCCTGAGTCATGGTTGTTTAGAATGGGATGGCAATCTGTTGATAGCCCCTTGCTCTGTGACCCTTAGTCTTGTGTTGATCCGTAGTTGAAAGCGAGGCCAATACTTATTATTATTATATTTTATTTAATATATAAACAAGTGAATTCTTATTATACGCTGTTTCATATGGTGGGACATATTATTAACTACTCCACGCTTAGCGGCATACAGGAGATAGCAAAAGAATAACGGACATATTATTTTCATATCATGAAATGTGAAAAAAAAAAGAAAAAATCTTCAACCATTTGAAGAACCATACATATCATTCATGAATGAATAAAAGTTTTCTTTTCATGTTTTTATTATTTTTTTTTTATATTTATTTAAGCGATAGCCTCCCTTTCAAACACTTAGGGTCATGCAGGGAAGGGCTATCTACAGATTGCTTTATCATTCTAAACATCCATGGCGCAGTAAAAGCTTTTATTGATCGATAAGAGCTGGAATTAGCCCAGGGCGGGATTTGAACCCTAAGGCCTAAGGATTGCACACCTTTAAGGAGTACCAAGCGCCTAAGGATTGCGTGACCCGAACGGATCCAATGAGCTATCCTGGCGCCTCTATTTTTATCGCAAAACTATTAGCTTATCGTCTCAATTAAGTATGCTTCCACATTGAATTTAATTGTGGCCCACCAAGCAGTACATTACGTAGAGTGCTCTCAAACACAGAACCTTAGAGCACATTGGGAAAATGAGCTCAGGGGACCTTAAAGCATAAAGATTTGATGACAACTGGAAATCCTTTTTTTTCTTCCATGTCTATTACCCTTCAACTATGGTATAGTAAAAAAATACAAAGTTATGTGAAGATTTACCTGTCCGAAAGTAACCCTGCGAATGGCATCGAAATTACCATGGCAATGTTGCTAACAGTACCGACAAGTGAGCGTTTCCAATCATTCCTACTGCACAGTAAATTGAACTGGAAAACAAGATTACAAATCAGAGATTAGAGTAGTCATAACACATTGTAAAAATGACATCATACAGATGGATAAAAATAAGATTAAATGAATAATTTTATTTACAAGCCAAAGAGGAAATGTTTTACTATCCTATAGTCTTTATGTACTACATACCTCTCTTATTTTGCCAAGTTTGATTTCTGTATTTTAAAAAGCCAAACTCTCAAATCAGGGTGCTCCCAAATAAGTTAATTATATATATTAACATACATTTATTATAATTACATATATAATTAAAATGCAAAAGTGCAAAATATACTCTTCTAACATTCATATTATTTATCATTTTATAGGGGCGAGTTCCCTTCTCTTTATAGAAACCATTTTCAGTATAAAAAAATATATATATATAAAAGAACCTTGACAGTTGAAGGCCTCCCATTCTTTTCCTTCCCGGTCAGCCTAAAATGAGCTCAAGAAACTTGTTAATGAAACATAGTAAATTTGAAGTAGAATGACGTGGGTTTTCTGAAAATTTGAAAAATATAATTTTGTCAATGAGAACTCGTTTTTTCCCCTACGAGCCGAAACTAAGTTTTAGAATTAGTTTCGGATGAGTCAATCAGAGATCTATAAAATAATAAGCACTTTAAAAAGTTAATATTATATATTTAGGTATCTAACGTCTGTTTTTGTAAATTAGGTTAATTTTAAAAGAACCAATTATTTGTATTGAAAATTTCCCAATTTCTGTGCTTCACATTCATTTATTTGGAGGCTTTACTTATCAACTTTACTAAGCAACATAAAAAAAATGAGTGAATTTTAAATTTCTAGATATGCATATTGTTGTGAAATACTAAACAACATTTCTGCGTATTTCTTTGGTGTATATTCGGTAAAAATCTATCGGCCTCAGCTTATTACTGAAATAATAGTATGATTTATAAATGTTCATATGGGCTTCTACAATCTCCAGAAATATTTATAAATACTTTTTTCAAGCTTAACAGAAAATATATTTTTCGCCGAGGTTTAGTACACCCTGTGATGGCTTCTTCAGGGCTGAGTGGGGAAGAGTCTCCATTCGCACTGAAGAGGCCTTTACATGTTGGGCGAAAGCTTCTCTACGCTCCATAGCAGTAGTAATCTCCATAATCTCCATAGCAGTCCCTATAATCTCCATAATCGCCATAGCAATAATCTCCATAGCAGTCCATAATCTCCATAGTATTAATCTCCATACCATAGCATAATCTCCATAGCAGTCCCTATAATCTCCATAATCGCCATAGCAATAATCTCCATAGCAGTCCATAATCTCCATAGTATTAATCTCCATACCATAGCATAATCTCCATAGCAGTCCCTATAATCTCCATAGCTATAATCTCCATAGCAATAATCTCCATAATCTCCATAGCAGTAATCTCCATAATCTCCATAGCAGTATAATCTCCATAGCACCACGATCAAGATCGGAAGAAGAAATCGTTCATAAGAATTATAATTATACAATAGTTGCCTGGGCCTAGTGATCCGAATACCCCTCAAATCTTCGTGGTAGTGGGCGTGTGAGTGCAATGTTGTATGGTAACTGACGTATGGTGAATATACATCTTCCATCTGTGGTTACTCCATTTCCACGCCCCACTCACAGGATGTCACCTATGTTCCAGAGTACAATTTATACATTCCGAGTCAATACAATGATGATTCTCAACACAGCCTTGGAAGAACTCTCAGGATACGTCAGAATGGTGGTCCGGTAAAAGCCAGAAGACCTCCCTACCATAATATATTACATCACTGAGCCATATGGAGCAAATTCCTGAAGGAGAACTTGTTTGCTACTCGGAACTGGTTTGATTTTCTCTTGGATAGCTCTTTGTATGCAATCTCATTGTGAATTAGTGCTTTAGTTTATTTTCATTATAGAAAATTAACTTTTCTGAATAAACATTATTTCAAAAATTGTATTGGATGATCCTGTATGGAATTTAGTTGGTTGCTTCCTTTAGACGCAAGGAATCTTTAAAATAGCGAATTTCGTTATGAAATGCGTTGCAGGGTTAATGTGCTTATATTTTTTATATATCCTTTAGCCAAGTAAAAAATTCAATTAGAATTCATTCACATGGAAATTGATTGAATTGATCGTTTACTCTTCAAGACTCTAAGTGGCCATATATAATTGTTTTTTTAATAAACACAATTTTTTGAATAATTGAATAAATGCTAAAATTTAAAACTATTAATTTTAACCATACATTTTTTCTTTTATTAATGCCAAATAAGTTATATTTTTTGTCAAGACAGTATGGTACTCTGTAATTAATAAATAATATAGCATTTATTAGAAAAATAACAATACTAATTAAACATATATATATTAGAGTGCTATCTTTAATTTTGTGGTACCGAATTGCTACGATTTTTGAACTTAAATAAATTTATACTTCACTTGATACAGTATTTCTGTTGGAAAATTGCGTTGAACCATTCCACGGAACAATCCAGTGCATACGTTCTTTAATTCCAACTGCATTCCTGATCGTTCATGGACGATCTGAAATAGTTGTGACTTACTAAGGAAATTCACTCTGCTTCATTTACTCTGTACGAAGCAATATTAAGGACTACTAAGCCCCTCAGGAATGGTGAAAATTAAACTGATATTTTAAGTTTGTTGATCTAATATATGATAGAAAAAAAATTCTTTGAAAATTTTTCTAGCTGTAAAGAGGGTAGCCAAATTACATTTTTACTCATATTCCTTCTTTTCACCTTGTGTATGCGTTTATTCAACATACATTTATTATTTTTTATACATTTATTATTTTAATACATAATAATAACACTTCTAATAGAAAATATATTCAACAATTTATTCATACATGCACTGTATACAACTCGATGGTGATCCTATTATGACAAAAATGTTTTAGTTCTTGAATTTTCATTTTATTATTCATGCTTGAAAGAAACTGCATTTGCATTAAATGAAAGATCTCTTAATGGAAAAGAATTTCATTATTCTACAGGTGTTTTATGTTGATCCCTAGTAATGTATTTTTGGTGTTTTGTCAAATGATCTGACATAGTAATTTAACTGGGAATTCGGGATAAATTAAAGTCAATTTTTTTGTATGAATTATATAAAAAAACAAAAAGTATTTTTATTCCTTTGTGACATTCATTTTGTTTCCACATTAACGCCACAGTTACTTTGCTTTCATTTCAATAATCGCTTGTTATCTAAGAATTTTGTACAAAATATTCAATAAATCTGAACAAAAACCGTTCTTACATCATAACTTAAATCTCATGATCGCATAAATAAATAATTCCTTTATATAAGTTACTTTCCTTGAGAAACATTATTAAGGAGCTAATTCCTTCTTAACCATCGCCTATGGAGCTAGATAATGTACGAGAAATATTCAGTTTATTTCTAATGAATTTCTAATGAATGAATGAATATTAGCATCTATTTTTATTATAAAAACAAAACACTTATTTAGAAAAACGAAATTGCATTTATTACCATATATAACCAAAATGTACTGTTACTATCATCCAAGATAACCTCAAAATAGTTTTGTGTTTGTTTCTATGTCTCGACATGAATTCACACAATTAAGAGTTCAATAATGATCTTTTTAGTTCCAACTTTTACCTTATTCCTTCTTTAAGCTGCAGCCTTTAGAGACTCAACAACAGATTGCATTTGCGCTCCTTGAAGTGAAGTTCTTGACGGTAAATTGTTTGAAATGAAAAATATACTACAATTTTTTCTAATTTGGCTTTCCTAAAGTACCAGTATTAAAATATTACTGTACTAATAATAATTATTTAATTAAAATAAACAAATAAATAAATCAAAAATATTTGCAGTTATCCAGCAGATATACAGATTACAAACCATCTTATAATAACTGAAAATGAATGGATGTCGTTTTTTTTGTAACTATTAAATTATTTACAATCTTAAATGTTAAGAGTGATAACAATTTATTGCAATAGATAGAGTTTTTTGTACTTGCTCTTCAAATTTCAGGTAAACCCCCACTCTTATCCGTCAGATTTCGCTATATAACGAACTCAGTCTTTAAATTTACAATAAATAGCGACATGGCGGATTTCAGTATGAAAAACAGAAAACTATGGCCTGTAGAACAATGAAAGGCTCGTGCACACACATACACATAGATATATATAAATTCTAGTGTCTATTAGGTATATAGCCTATATAGTAGAAAAATCTCTAAAAGTCCACCAATAAAAGCACTTATTCAATTCCACAAATTACCAGTTGAGATAAAACGGTCTATAATCTCTCGCCATTAGGAATTATGAATCCATGCCAACATTATCCAGAATCTTGCAACAGAATGGTGTCAAACCGCATGAGTCAACAGTTATGCAATGTTTGTCAAATTAGCGGAAGGAAGTATTGAAATAACGAACCAATATCTTATAACCGAAGAATCTTATTTATAGAGGAGCTGATTCTGCAATTGATATCTATAATTAAAATATAATTAGTGCATTATGTATTTCTAACTTAATAAAAACAAATTAAACATTCTAAAGGTTTATATTATCTCAGAAATGAAAATGCAAATATGACGATTAAAAGTAAAGAAGAGTAAGTAAGATTAAAAAGAAGGGATCATTGCTGAATTGCTCACCTTTTTTGACTAAGTATTAGAGTTGGGATTTAACATATGGGCTTTTGATTATTTTAAATGCACAATATCAGTGGTTATCACATCATTGTCGATTAACAAGAATTTATAACTGAAATACCCGGATAGAAGACAGGCTACCACTCTGGAATCACGTAAACTAAGCGAATTCCTCGACATTGTTGTTAAGGAATAACGCATTTGAACTTTCCGCGTCATCTAATTCCCATTTCTAATGGGTGTCGATTTTCTTATTAATGAACTGAGCCTTTCTTTATCAATTTTTAGTGCAAGGGAACAGAATAAAAAATCTAACTGTCCCAGCCAGGACTCGAACCTTGATCTCTTACTATTCGGGCCGGTGCATATGCCCGGATAGCAGGAGATCCAGGTTCGGGTCCTGGCTGGGACAGTTAGAATTTCTGTTCCCTTGCACTAAAAATTGTTAAAATTTACGTAAGATTAAATACCACAAAAAAAAAAAATTTATAAAATTAAGCCTTTCTTTTTGCATTTGAAAGCGATATGTAAAATTTTATCTGTTTTTTAAACTGAAAACTGCGACCTGTAGATCGTTGAAAGACACACACTGTCCCTCACACAATACACACGTGTATATATGCTTATTATGATAATTGAATTACAAAGACTAAGATTTTTTGGTTATAACAAGTTGGATAGTTTTTCAGAAGCTGTAAAATATTTCTGAAACAAGAGGCAAAAATTCATTTTTTTACAGAGGATGTGTGTGACGGTCACAGGAGTAAAAGAATCTAGACTAAAATGCAGACATTTTCGGAATATACAATACCTTTTTCTGGGCCTACATTAAAACAGAATATAAAAGACAGGTCATATGGTTACAATACAAATAACTATTTTAAAATATAATTCTTACATATAGTCAACAATATAATTTACTATTCTATAAATAGTGTAAGCTAAAAATAAATATATTTAATATAAAATTTAACAATAAACAATAAATAAATAAAATGTCCGGTATAAAAAATAATAAATGAACGAATTAAAGTCGCCAACCCTATGACAAACATTTTTTATGTAAATAATCTAAAAGGTTATTTCCACCACCAATGAATATAGAACTATCATACCTTCTATTATCCGTCTTCATTGGTTTCTGCAAACCATCTTCTATTGGGAGCACTTTCGGACATTGTCCATCTTCTGGTCACTGTCACTGTCTGTATTCAAATCTTGTTGAATTGAACTAGTTAAATACAGACAGTGACAGTGAACACATGTATTCGGCCACGAGAATGGATAATGTCCGAAAGCGCTCGCCAACAGAAGATGGTTTGCAGAAACCAATGAAGACATATAATAAAAGGTATGATAACATTTTTTATCTTTAAGGATTAAATCATTATCGACGAGAGAGAGAGAAAAAACTTGTTTACTAATAAAAGAATACACATAAACGAAAATCAATTTTTATATTGCTCAAAATGTATGACAACTTTTCAACTAAAGAGAGATTAAAGAATCTAAAATGCGAATAGTGCAAAACAATCTGCGGAGATTGGTACTGTTTTTAGCTTATGTCTTCAAAGCATTTCACGAAAGTGAGTTAAATGCTTATTTTCTTAATGCAGTAAATATTTCCCATTTGCATATGATGTGAACTAGCTCGAACGTTACAATTTGGAGAATCGGGCTATGCGAGGTATCAGTATAGAAGCTAAATTTCTTGCGCGATAATCTAATGGAGAAACCATGTCGTCATGTTTTGAAGTTTGCTCACATGGGACTGGTCCTTGGGCTACTCATGTAGGTGTCATAAAAGTGGCATGTGAATTTTGTAAGAAAATTCTGTTATTTTCGGATACATGTAGAAATTGATTGCGGGGGAAGCGCCATGGCACGTATGACCATCTCCTCTAGGATCAGCTGTCATTCAATAAATTCCAAAGAAGTAGTTTATTTAATTGAAGAAAATATTACGTTGCGCTTTAAGTTGTGTCCCTAGGAGTTGTCCGACCAATCACTGCATTATGCAAAACCAAGCGAAAAATTGTCTTTATAAATTCCTTTATGGAAGGATTAAAACCTCTTTAGTTCTGCTTTTAGTTGGTACGTTGGTACCATGATGCGGCTTCTGATAGATTTCAACAGATCTTTACTGATCATACATCAGAGAAGCTAAACATATGACCTATTCGAAACTTTATACTTAAATAAATATGTGTTTGTGTGTCTGTGCGCGCGCACGCGTGGGTCTGCAGGGACTCTTGCATCCGCAATTTTAAAAATTGGATGGGTTCGTAATGGCTAAAAGGGGGTTTAGAGGAGGTACAAAATTTAAAATATTAATATTTTCGTTATTTTCATTAGGGCAACAAAAATGCAATTATATACTAATATATTTTTTTATGAGATCATTAGGAAAACTATTTAAGAATGTAATTACGAGTTGTAACGAGCCGACTTAATTTTAATATTGAAAAACCAAATTTGGTATTTAGGCATTCTATTGCACTGTCGGATGAATTCATTTTTGGTTGAACTATGATGGAGGGGAGGGGGGTTTAGAGAAAGATGTGATACTTATATCTTATAATACTATATAATATTGATATCTAGGTTTTTATTTTAGAAACGAAAACATTTTTAGAACATTATTATTTTATTTTTCGGAACATATTGTTTAACTATATTGTTCCTATATGTTTTAAGAATACTTTGACCTATTCCCATTTCAATAAGTAATTTTTTACTTTATATTTTATTATAAGTAAAACGTATATATTGTTGGTAAAGTTACGTTAGAGAATGGCTGGTTATGAGAATAAATTATTTTCATTATGTTTATTTTGTTTTCTCCCACAGAATTAATTATAAATTAATTACCTTTTTTTCCCCCTTGAAAGTGTTTGGCAACTCAAACATTCGTGTAAGTAAAACTCTTTGCTTCTTATAATTAAACTTATCGCAATGAAATGTACTTTAAAATAGTGTAATATATTTGAAGCTTTTACAAATACATTAGGATTATACTTTTAATATCTCGAGGGCGACTTGATTTAAAGCCAATCAGAATTAGAAATTCATTAACATAGTCTAATTTCTATACATACTCCAAATGCGGATGTATTGATAATCTGGTCTATCTAGTAGAAAAAAATTAAAAAAATCACTTGTTACTTCCGGGATAGCTTTCTTCGATTGCCTCATTCAAGCTTGTAATTATCTTAATTAATTAATAATTATCTATTTGTCGTTGGCGATTCATCTGAAATTAAATATCAAAAGTAGAATTTTAATTTTTAAAGTGAGTCAATGTTTTAAAAATCGATGTCAAGCTTGTATTTTGTTTTTCAGATATTATCTATAGCTATAGTTAGCTGCGTTTCAAAATTTCATTATGGTTACTGGAATTAAAAAAAAAAAAAGCTTTAAAATTTGTTCGTTATCAAGTGATCAGAAAAAAATATATCAAATTAAATTAAGAGAAAGAAATATTCCATAGTTTTTACATTGCCTATGGCAGGTCATAGATTATTTTATAATGAAAAAATAATTAGCGTAGGATTTTTTGTACTATTCATAATTATTAAACAATAGTAGGACTTATGTTGAATAATATTAAATTGCTATAGTTATTATGGACAATAATTTTAAATTGTAGTCCTTACATCTTTCGTGATTGAGTGAAAATCATTCTCAAAAACAAATCTCCCACATTCTTCTTTTTCCCTGGAAAATGTGTCTCTTGAACAATTATGATATGTAGAATTCATTGCAGCCTTATATCTTAAACAATGGTCTTGTATTCGTCCCTTCTCGAAGGGTATTGCATCCTCCAGCCAAGGTTGTTCATAATTTTGGGAATTGTCATTTTCGCATTCAGGTATTAAACATCTAAAAAATTGTATTTGAAGTTGTTAAAAAAAAAATAAAAATAAAATATATATTTACAAGGGTGAAAACGACTAGAACAGAATAGGATAAAATAGACACTAAGATAGATGGACTAAACTGCAGTAAGATTAAGGAATAATTGGACAGTATTGGAGTAGGGTAGCCATGGGAAGAAATACTAGACTATATACATATTTAAGCACATATATGACTTTTTTATTTATTTTATGAACAAATAAAAATTCAAACCTGTATTCAATGTCATCGGTAGTAAATATATAGTTCATGGAACTAATAGTAAATGTAGCAAGCGGGAAGAACAGGAGAGCATAGATTGCAACTTGGTACCTTCCGAATTGACCCAGCTCCTTGAGGACGGTGTCAAAGTCGTGCATGATTCCCCAGTTCGGACTGACGTTCTCGGGAGATATCAGTAAGCACACTCCTTATCAATTAATACCCCCTCATTACGTTTAGAGGACAAGCACAAGCCGATCGCACATGTTGCACTGCTTGTGGATAACACGCGAGCAGCCAGAACACTTTCGACTGGCACAACTAACTCTCAGGAAACTAGGGCAGTGCCAGACAGGGAAGGGGGGGGCCCGGTAGTACTGGGGAGAGGGAAATGACATTGAGGGGGGAAGTTGACATCTGAACATTGCTGTTTGATCAATGAGATTTTGACTCTTGTGTGGCCATATTGCTCTTCTAAAACAACTAGAGTTATTGTTATCGAATAAGCTCATAAACCAAAAGTTACTATTAACAAAAAAATACATTTTTTTAAATAAAAAAATATTCATATAATAAAATTAAAGTTAACTAAATTTGTATTATTTAAGTTCAAATGTTATAAATCAAACTAATGAAAAAGCAAAATAAAAAAGTAAATTATTTTGTTAATTTAATAATTTAACTGAAATATAACAGTTCTTTGTGGGATAGCCTACTTAAATTTTATAGGCGCTTATACAGGATTTTTAGAAAATTATTTTCTTGTCTGTTATTTTCGTTAGGTTTATTATAATCTTTGTAATATAATAAATTGATATATATAAAAACAGGAGTTCGACTTTTCGATTCCAATTCAAGAATAAATCTAATCACAGTTATTCATATGCATGTTTTTTGTTTTTGTTTTTTATCTTAATTACTACATGGTATAACTTTTTGAAGTTATGTGATGGTCGTATACCGTATTTAATTTGTATGTGTAAAAAAGAGGTCCATTAGAGGTTTTAATTCAAATTATTTGTGACGTTAATTTGATAGTTTCATCTATTTGAGGAACAAATGATGGAGATTAGACAAAATCTGAGATATTTAAATTTGTTCACAACTAAAGGTATTATTTTTTATGGGTTTGGGTTTTATTGAGTGCTATATAAAGGGTTAGGTAAAAGTAGGTGTCATAGGTAAAATTGTAACCCTTAATTTAATCGCCCTAACGTTCTTGGAATCATTCAACGATCCAACAGGTGTTTTGTGGTGCCTTCTTAGATGTGCCGCATGCATTTAATAGGGTCTGTTATCGCGGACTATGGTACAAATTTAATCTTATCCTCCCAAGACTCACTACCTTATCCTTCGCTTCAATCTAACCAACAGAATCTTCAGCATCTGACAAGGATTAGATTACTTCGAATATTACCAAGTTGAGGCGGGAGTTCCACAAGGTAGCGTGCTCGGGCCAGTCCTTAACGTCTTGTGCACTGCCGATATCCCCTCTCATCATAACACAATCCTTGCAACTATTGCGGATGACAAAGCAATCATGACTATATGATTTACCTATTCTGACTCCTTTACTTCCATCTCAAGGACATACAGCGTTGGTGCCAGGTCAACGAAGGCAAACGCTGTCATGCTACGTTCACACTAAGGAGGAAACATTTACTTCAAGATATCCCTTTCCCAACTTCCGATTACGTCAGGTACGTGGGCCTTCATCATGACTCCCGACTAACATGTAACAAACAAACAAATATCAAATGACAAGGACTAAGTAGAATGTACGGACAACTTTACAAGCTACTAAGCTACATTTACACCTTATCTATGACTAACAAACTCACTATTTATAAGACCTATTTCGGCGTATGAAATTAAACTGTGGGGAATTGTCAAACCATACAACATCCAAAGAATCCAGTCCTTCCAATCCAAAATTTTCAGAATCATAGTTGATGCACCTTATTACATCAGGAATTCCTTTACTCCACAGTGAACTTGAAATCCCTTCTGTTAGCTCTAAAGGATAAAATTAGATTTATTATTATTTATACTCTACCTAGTATTACCCAATTTGATAACCCACCATGTCCCTGAATAGTAAATGGCCCTGTGATCCTTCATTGCCTGCCTTTCATTAAATCACCTTGATATTTGTTGGGTGGAAGAATGTCCTGCTTGGGAGAATTTCCCAATTATGGATTAACCCCTCAATTTTTTAATAATTACTATAATTAAATTATATTACTGTAATTATGACTTATTTCAAATCATTCCACTCCCTTCTAACAAAATTTCATTACTTAGCTTCATATGAGAAAAAGAACAAAACAAAATTATAAACACTTCAGATTATAGATAATAAGTAAATAAGAAATGCTCTGTGTTGACGACCAGAAAATGTACCCTTACTGTTCTAGTTTCAGTGCTTAAATTCTTACAATTGCATATTGAACTATATTTGTACTTGTACTATCTTCGTTGCCTTCCTCAGCTCTGACTCAAGAACCTAACAATATACCTCACAATACCTAACAGACTAAACCTAAAAATTTATACCTACCAATATACCTAACAACACCAAACAAATATACTTAAAAATTGATACCTAACAAATACACCTAATAAATTATACCTTACAAAATATATCTATACCTAACATTTATACAGGAGATACACCTCGCTTCTATACAGGTGATGCAAAAAAATGTTTTCTAACAATGAACTAAAAACTTACATAAATAACAAAATTAATATATATGAAAAATAATCTGAGAGTAATTTTAATGTTGATTTCTGGTGATTGTGTCTAAAACATATAAAAATTGATAAATTTTCCAAACTTATTAAATCAGGTATAAATATTCACAAGGATATATGCATTTTAATTATAATCGTATACAATAATTCTCTTGCTAAGCCAGTTCTCAGTTTTGTGTGTAATGACGATGTCTATATCTTTATAAATAATTAATTTAAAAGTTGCAATGAACTTGAATTAACAATAGCAAAAATTAGACACTAAATTTCCTAATTATCGAATTAACAATTGCACATTTAATAAGTAATTTATTGAAAATTTGTCTCAATTACTGAAGAACATTAAGCACCAAGAGTTTAACAATGGTTGTATGAAGCTGGGTTTAAATGAAATTTTCAGAAAGGGACACATGAAGCCATTTAACTTAACTTAATTCATAATAATCTTTCCCACATTTTGAAACATAGCATTTAAGGTAAACCTCCTGAAATATTTAAGGTATGGGAATCACTCCATTATATTATCACTCCTCTATTATCACATAGCCGCCATCCACTTTCTTGAGTTGGTACATCTAAAGGTTCTCATTGGGTTCGACATCTTAAGGAGATCTGACTTCCTCTTGTTGAGTTTGTATTTGTTTCTGGTTTTTATAGCTGGAAACATTCATTATTGAACCGTGGGTTATAAATTTTTTTATTGTAGACCACTAGTTTTGAGAATAGCGTGTTCTGCAGCAGCCATTATTTTTTGTGTAAATTTTAGCTTGTGAATCATGCTGGACATTTCATTTAGTAGATCTTCTGGAATAATGTGCCATAAAAGGTGTTCCAGTCTGCTTCTTCAGTTATCCATTTAGCGTGTTTTCAATGGGTAATGTTTTAGCTGGCTTTAGGATGACGAGGAAATAGTTTCAGCCATTTTGTTTAGTGCTCTCTTTCTATGAGAAAGCAGTAGTTTTGTTGGCCAAGCACATAGGCTGAGTTGATGTATATCACGGTACCAGTATTAAGAATATTACTATCAGGGGCATCTTCAATTTTCGTTATGGTCTTGCCACTTGTTCTAACCCAATGCCTTACCAGCAACAAAACTACAAATAAATTTAGTGTATTCCTAAAATAAATATGGGAAGTATATACACACAAACCTCTTGACTATGGAATAAGTGTTTTTATAATATAGTGATAGTTCTTATCTCTACTATGATCATAAATGATTGAAATATATAAAACAAAAGTACAAAGATCTTTTAACAGTTTACAGATTATCTTAAATTAACTGCTTACTGAGTACGTACTAAAATCAAAGGGTTTACAGTAAATGTACTACCTGAGCTAAGCAATGTTGCTTCTTCTACAAAACTGCACAAGGATGCCACTAATGCAGATATTACTCGGTTAAATTTGAAATTTACCAAGATACATTTGCTTTCATTTCACCTTTCATTTACCTTCTCAGAATGGCCTGTTAAGTTTAATCAAAATATATGATCAGCTAAAGTTTGCTATTTCAGTCATATTTCATGAAAATTAAGGTCAGTTGTTGCTGAGAAAATTTGTTGATTGATGAGGCAGTTTCTCAATCTTTGAAGAAAATATCTGACCTTTGCAAACAATTTTGTATTGTTAAGGAATTAATAAAATCTACACTATAGAGTATTTTTCTACAAACAGTATCTATCAACACTTATGCCTTTTTTAAATAACTTAAAAATTATTTGGGAAGAAATAAGACAACTTAAGAAGTAAATTTAACCTTTATTTAAAATCCAGTAGAGAAATTTTATTGTGATACCCTTATTCTTTAAGGGGTGCTGTGAAAGCTCACTCTGAAAAAAAAAAAATAAATAAATAAAAATTATTTGTGTTTTAATGTTTCCTAGGTCTTGTATAACTTATTGAATTAACAAGTTCACAACCACTCAGAAATTTTTAACTTTACCATAAAAACCGACAATGAATAAAGGAAATGAACTGAGAAAGCATCAACCACAAGGTTTCAACAGCATTATCAGTGTTTGAATAGAGGTGAGTTTATATTATCAGGATTTAAAACAGNTATTATATATATAAAAGTGACTGCTTGTTTTTTAAAAAAAATGCACATCTTATTAGGAAAGACCAGTTATTTTTCCCTGTTTGAAGAACAATAATTGACTGATATATCTCATAAAAAGAACACTCAATTAAATTTTTATAATGCTAAAACAAAATACCATTAAATATAAAATATTTAATTAGAGATGTGCTACTCTTTCAAGGCATTTGAAAACAAATTGTTAATACTCTTCATGAACAGCGTTAAACTGTTTATAATCTCCTTCATTACCTCCTCAAATTACACAAGTTATTCAGAATGCCACATCCTCATCCAGACTATTATGAAAAATGATGCTATGATAACTTTGTTCTCTCTTAAAGAAGAATCAATTTTCCTCCAGTGAGATCCCATTTGTACTCTTAAAATTATTGTACCTATTAAAATTATTGTACTTAAAAACAAAAACAAATAAGCATGAATCTTTCAATAAATCTAAGCATTGAAATAATTGTTTTCTTTTATTTCTATTGTTCTGTATATGTTTGAGAACTTCATTTTGCTTGCTTTAAAGGAGTTTGAGAAGATAAAAGTTTCCATTATTGTCCCATTGGTTCCAGAGGAATCTTTTACTCTGCATTAATACTTCTACAGATGACAGAAATTAATCTGAATTGTAGATCATTTACTCTGATGATAGCCGTTCACAAAACCTAGCACAAAAAAAAATTCTCGCTCACCTATAACTAACTATTTCATTAAATGCAAGCCCTGCTGTATATTTAATTTAATATCTATTTCGATGTGCAATATAAAAAAAATCTATTGATTGATACAGGTTTTAACAATTAATTTTGTATATTTGTAATAAATCATTTCATGATTTATCAATTTTCCCTCGTATTTTCCCTTGTATCAGAAGTCTAATGAAATTATATTATTTCCAAGAACCACTTAGGAAGAGGGCAAATGAGAAATATTAGAGAGAAAAAGAAACATGGGAAAGGGAAATTCCCTCTGTCTCTCACTTTAACTTTAAAGTTAAACATGAGAAATATATATATGAAGAATTGGTCAGTTAAGTGAGAGGTAGTTCAACTAGTGCCAAATTAAGGACATAACCTCTAGTCATTTTTACTTTGCTTGATTTTGAGAAGGGTGTCTAATATTATCTAATTTATAACACCTTAGCTGTGTCTATGAATGTGTTGGTAGGGTGAAGTTTTTGCACTTTATAACAGTTTTCAGAATTCTATATAACTATAAAACATGATTTTTTTATTACCTAATGACATATATTTGTTGTCATAAGAAAAAGATTAAGTAAATTATTGAAATACCTTTAAAAAAAGTTTTTAACTGATTTTCAAATTTTATATCATTATCAATTAATCAATAATTATGAAGGTTTTGTTATAAAATTCTCTAATTTTTTTTAATTACATGAAAAATATTAAAAGTGCATAATTAGTAATATAATATTATAACTAAAAGCACAAATGCATATTAATATTAAGTATATCTCACCTTTAGTGTTTTTATCTTTTATTGTTCCAATATTTTCTGCATCTTTCAAGTTATTTGGCAAAGCAATATTTTTTGTTTCTGGGAAGTACAATAATACAACTACTGCAGCAGCAAATGCAAAAATACTAAACACCAAAATTGGATCAACAAAAGTGGCCTAAACAGAAAAATTATCTATAATTTTTTGTATAGAAAGAAATGTATATAACACAAGATTGGTATGTGCTTGGAGATTTTTTTTAAAGTTAGAAATGAACAAAACTATTTCTGGAAAGCTACCCAGCAGCTCACTTCATCTAATGTGCATAACTTTATAGCTATAGGTGAATCTTAGGTCTGGATTAAATGGTATGGATTAAATTAAATAGATTATCTATTGTATGGATTAAAATATATGTTCATAAAATCAATTATAGTTTTAAAAAAAGTTTACAAAAGAAAAATAGCAAAAACTTTAGTTTTTGTATTTTAATCCACTTTAATTTATTTAAAACTTTCTAATAGCCTGCCTTTAGGTATGGAATACCTCAAGGGCTGAAGCATTCCAACTCCACTCAAGAATTTTATTTTTTATTTTTACAAATGCTGAGTACTTTTGAAACCTATATTTCCATCCAACATAATGCATGTAATCCAATAAGATTTAATTTTATTGATAAATTATGGAAGTAATTTAAATCATTTTTTAACGAAGCATACACTTAATGCTAAACGACATAAGTAAATCTTATTTTACGATAAATAAGTAAGACTTACTACTTTAAGACGAAGTAAGTCTTTTCTTTGGCTCAACAGGAAGTGTGAGAACAAGCAATATATTCTTGGAATAAAACTCTTTTTCTGTTGAATATAGTAGAAAATTCTCAGACTGCTTCGTGCACAATCTTTCCAGTTGTTTGCAGTAGAGTTCAGAATTCATAGAGCATCCCATGCATTAGGGATCAAAATTCCAATGAATGCAAAGCATGATTTTTTTTCAAATTGCCCTTTGCAGCAACCAGAAAAGCAGATTGATAGTGATCTAGCCATTGCTTATGGGTATTTTGATTTCGCCAATAATTTGACCAGATGCTTAAGCAGCTGTGAAATTTTTTTCCCATTAATTCCTTAAAATTACATGCATTATGTTTCACACTTTCATGTTTCTTCTTTGAAATAAGAAATTTCTACTAATACTAAGCTGTGGCTTATTTGAAGAAGTCGAAGTCAAAGTTAAAAGGATTATTAATTATTGATAAGTATTAAATAGGATTAAAACACTTACAATCCTTTGAAATTTTGAATTTGATAAAATGATCATTTTTTTCATACACCCTATTAATTTATGAATTTTTTAAAAATGTTCCTTTGCCTCATGATAACTGTAACAATCATATGTCTNATTATTTGCGATATAATAAAACAGGGAGAAAATATAAATTTTTTTTGCAAAATATTTTATCAATGCTTGAGTGAGGAGTTTACTTATCTGGACATCAGCAATGGCACTGCTGGTAAATATGTAGAGTACTTGGGACCCTATCTCTTACAACTTATCATATGCATGGCGTTCACGTATGGTGAACCATGATCCATATTTTAAATAATACATATAAAAACCTTATGAAGGGATAATTCAGAGATAGGAACTAGATATGCCATGACTAACACTTTAATAACTCACATACACAGAAAACCATACATGAGATTACATTGCCTCCTAGAGGTTTTATAATATAAAAAGTGTTATATTAAAATAATGCATAATATACATAACATATGCATATTATGTACTTCAATACTTTCAGCTGAATTAGTTTTTGAGAGTGGCTTATTTGACCTATCTGTTTCCCTTTAATATATGCATTATTATTTTAAAACCTAAGCTTTCAAGGAAACTATTTATCTTTTGGTTCCGTCTGGGAGTCTTTTTTAATCTGTAGAGGCTCTTATTCAATCTGCAGACTTGGTTAGATTTGTCTTGAAAACCCTTTGGCAGCCTACTATAAATTTCCTCATTTAACTCACCATTTAAAAAGGCGGTTGAGACATCGAATTGATACAGATGCATATTCTCATCTGCAGCAACGCTAAGAACCGTCCTGATAGTAGTCCTTCTAGCAACAGGACTCTTCAGTCCTCAAAAGAAGGGTCAGGATTATCAGTTTCTTGATAATCCTGACCCTTCTTTTGCGCAAAGCCCTTCACAACTAATCTGGCCGTATAGTGATCTAATGATCCATCAGCATTATACTTTTTAGTTCATACCCATTTTGAAGGGATAACTTTCCTAGTTTGAGGTAAGTTGCACATTGTCCAGGTATGATTATCCTCAAGAGATTTCATTTCGAGTTCCATAACTTCTGACCAGTGTTCTGCTTCTTCACTCTGCATAGCTTCATTATATGTTTGAGGAATGACATCAGTCTCAGCGATGTTGACATAATCTTTTAAATGTTTGGATTCATTCAGTTTGGATGAATCTAAGAATTTTGCCTCTTTTAAATTTCTGAGTCATAATCACCTTCTGAAAATCCCAAAAAACCTTCCTCGTCAGACTCTTGAACATCATCCTTATGATTATTTAGTTTTTCTTCATATTTATTAGTTACCCGCACTTTATCTTGATTATTAATTACAATCCTATCTTGAACTCAGAAATCGTTGGTTACCGGGCAGCCAAAGACAATCAAAGTTTCACGAATTATTTCTTTATGGATGCGCGCAGAATCCATAACCTGTTCACGTATGATGAACCATGATCCATATTTTAAATAATACATAAAAGCCTTATGAAGGGATAATTCAGAGATAGGAACTAGGTACACCGTGACTAACACTTTAATAACTCACATACACAGATAACCATACATGAGGTTACGTTGCCTCCTAGAGGTATTATAGTACAAAAATTTTTATATTAAAATAATGTATAATATATATAACATATTATGTACTTCAACA
>KZ808413.1:161851-172595 GCA_000696205.2 Oncopeltus fasciatus | reverse complement strand
TTTTAATATTTTTTTATTATTATTAAACATTGGTAGATGTGAAACATTAAAAAGAGTAACACCAATTCATTTCTTGCATACATTTTACTCTGTCACTCTTGAAAAAAAATTATTATTTTGAACACATACCTTTTCCAATAAATGGAAAAACAATTAATGGGTTCCAAATAATAAGAATTATTTTAAAATTCAGTAGAAAAAGTTGTGCTATGTTTTACATTTTTTTAAATGACAATTTTCTTACTTTTTGGGGATTCTTTTGATATCGTAGCTACAGTTATAATAAACACCAAAACTTAATTCATATACATTCATATAATTCATGTATTTACTAATACTGACTAGTATAAATTAATTAAAAATTCTGAAGTTATTAGTTTATTGTCAGGATTAGTTTATTTATGAGTTTTCACTGCTGTACCATAAATCTTGGATTCATTAGCAGCCAGTTCTCCTTATTCCTGATCCAGGAATATGTATAGAAACCAGACGCCTTGTCAAGGCCTCAGGAGTAGTTTTATTTATGTCAAAATGAGCCATTCAACTAAATCTTTAAAATATCCAATTGATTTCATTGAATAAATGAATCTAGGAATCCATGGTTATGACTAGCAAAAATATACATAATTGAAAAATTTTGTTGTTTTACGATTCCCAGAAAAATCCCTGAAATCATGAACCACAATCTCTTAAATTCACACTATAGTTACAATTATCTGCTCAGAAAATATTCTGAGGTTCTTATGGACATCAAGGACAAATAAGAAACTGTAGGTTTAACTAATTTGAAGCCTATGCATTAACTAAATCTCTTAAGGTTATAATCCAATAAACAATATATTTGAAAACATTCATATATTAAAGGGAAACAGATAGGTCAAATAAGCCACTAAAGTGTTTCATTGCATGAAGAAAGCTATATGGAATCAGAATCTTGAGGATAGCTTGGAAAAATAAAATAAAAATAACTAATGACTCACATGATTGTATTACCCCAGGTAGGAAACAATAGTAGTCTTATGCCAAAGGCTCCAAAAATATTTTTTGAATGTTAATTTTAAAGCTCTTAGAATATAAGAGCTACACTATTTAGAAGAAATATACTACTCAGAAGGTAGTGTGATTCATTGGCCATGAAGGAAAGGTAGATCTCTACATAACACTCATTGATTCAATGACCTTTCAGTAACCAAATCTCTTAATAATTTAATCCAATTACTTCAAATAGCGAATTCTGCTAGTTTAGGTAGGAAAATAAATCAAAAGTGGATTTAGGTATTCATATTTGTGAGACTGTAAAGAAAAAAAATTAATTCAATTGAACAAAGAGAGTCTATTGAATGAACTGAGCCGACTTTGAAGACAGTTGAAAGTGTTGAAATACATAATATGTTATGTATGTTATACATTTTTTTTTATATAAAACTTTTGTATTATAAAACCTCTAGGAGGCAACGCAACCTCTTTGTTTAGTCATGGCATATCTAGTTCCTATCACTGAATTATCCATTCATGAGGCTTTTACCATATGTGTTATTTAAAATACGGATCATGGTTCATCATACGTGAACAGAAAGAAGAAAAGAAAAGTACAGAAGACCCACAATTTTTATTGAAGGTAAGAGCTTTGCTATGATTCATTTATCTTCAAAAGGCAGATCTCTTTAGAAAATGAAATGATACAGCCTATCCAGGAACCAAAACTCTTAAGGATATAATTCAATAAACTGTAGCTTGCATCAATAAAATCCTAACTCAACTAAGTATTTTATTTCAAAATCTTTGGGCCTAAAATATGGTAGCTTGGAGTTTATCCAATAGTCATGAATTAAATCTGTGAACACATGCTATCACATATGATCTATCATATATCATCAAACTACTGCTACATTACATGCCTCTGAAATATTATTTTGTGATTAGGTGCATTTTCTGAATTAGGAAAATATTTAAGTACACCTACATAAAATAAATTCACAATTAGGTGATAAAGAGGAAATCCTGCCTTCTACCCTTGCAAGGGCTAAAGGTTCTTTTTTTTTTTTTTTTATGCATTTTTTTATCCTCATATTGTGACAAGAAAAAAATGCTTGTTGATTTAAGAATATTCTTCCTTAATTATTGCTGTGCTTTTGTGGTTATAATGTCCCCTATGATTTATAACACTCTACTTTCATTAAATAGACTTTTTTCATAATATATTTTTGAATAATATAAGAAATTTTCATTAAATTTTAGCAGAAGACTACACTTATTCCTGTATATAAAAGTATGTGATGAAATGAGTACCTGTCAGAAATGAGGCCTGGTAATGGCAAAGCCAATAAGTTTGCTAAGCTATTTAAGGTTCCAATAAGTGTTCTTTTCCACAGATTTTTCCCACATAGTAAATTGAACTAAAAATTAAAATACAAGTAATGAAGAAAATTTTATATGCCAAAATCAAAAGAAACAATAATTATATTATCACTAATATCAACTGTGTTATGTTTTGGTGTATCTATATATTAGAATATATGAATAAAGCAATAGTACAGTTATGAAAAGTCAGAGAATACTTAAACTTTGTACTTTAGTGGGAGGGGGGGGGGGCAGCTGTACACATTAAACAAAATGTCTCTAATATCTTCTGGCCATTAGAGTTAGAAAATAGTTTGGTCTCACCAGCCTTTAGTTCTTCATAAATGATTATCAAAACTTCACTTGATGTACGTAATGTCCAAAGTAAAGGAGACTAACAATAACTTTATAAACATATACTTAGTGTAACATACAATGACTTAACAGTAGCTATTAACAGAGTGTCTGAGAATAAGCACTGGTTAAATATAAAGTAGCCAAAAACCTAAAGAATGGGACTTGCATTAGGTCATAGACTTGGAAGAATAATAATATTAAAGTCATTGAGTGCTTCAGAGGCATACATGAAAGTAGTAGTGTATTCTTCCAGAGAGTGAATAAATAAATAGCTACTTTCAAACACCTTTAGTCCTCCAGTATAGACGAACAATGAGCTTTAACACAAATGTGATCTCTTATGAGAACAGGTGAGATGTTTAAAGAGCACTTTATCTTGGATGAACAATAGCAGAAAAAATTTAGGGAATGAAAAATCTTCTTATCAATGATGCTGAGCTCCTAGATGAAGAAGAGATAGAGGAGGCCTCATGAACATTGAAAAACTGTACAGGTCCTGGGTTGGGTAGTATCTTAAACCATTGACATAGAAAAGCTAGACTCAAAGAAGTATTTAATATTCAGTGCTTCCCTATTTTGAAGCAAGTTGAAATCCCTGAGGAATCAAGAAAAGGAATTATTTGTCCTCTCCATAAGAAGGGGGACCAGACCAAATATAAAAATTATAGATGAATAATGCATCTTACATGAGCCTAAAATCTTTTCGAGCATCATTTTTGGGAGGGTTGAGCAAAAAGCTGAACAGGAACTAAGTTATCAAACTGGCTTTAATAGAAACAGATCAATTATGGATCAAATTTTTTCTCTTTTGCGATCTTGGAAAGGAGTTGGGAGTACAAAATTGTCTCTCAATATCTGTTCATATATTTCAAGGCAGCATATTACATTCTCTTTGTAAGGCAATTTAAGAGCTCCAAATCCCAAGAAAACTATTTTAATTGTATGGCAATGATTCAGTTCTCAAAATGTATTGTTGGTATAGAAGCAGATCCGCCAGGAGAGTTTGAAGCGGGCCATATTGTGTAACTGAGATGCTCTTGCCTGCCTTCAGTAAAAGAGTAAGCTGTTAGGCAGTCTTGGATAAAAAAAAAAAACAGTGCTTCCATTTTCAATAGTGTGCTCTAAATTATTGGCTATGCTGGCTTCGAAATAGTGACAAGATAAGTGTAAGGGCTGTAGGAGAAATTCCTGTTATACAGCATTTGCAAGGCTAAAAGGGTCTCAGTAAGTAAGGAGAAAATAAAGTATATGAGGCTAGGTTGAGGAGGATACTGCTAGTGTCTCTTCTAGTAGCTAAGAGGCTCTGAAGATGGAAGCCTTCTAAAAGCTGGTATGCCCAATAAAATTTTATTTATTATTTGACAAAGTTGTATGGCTTCATAATTCATCTTTAAGGTCTTGCTGCTACAGAAAATAAGTACTGTTCAAATAAGTACATGGGTTCCGAATGTATAAGTTCATATACTTACTTGTTAAATTATCTCCTTTACAAACTTTAGGGTTTAAAAAAAAATATTGACTCATTATTTAATTGTTAATACTTTAAATTTTATTTCATAAAGTAATGTATGTTATAATTCATGCATAAGCTATACAAAAGTTTATACCCTAGAATAATTTTTTTTTTTTTTTTTCAAAATCTTTTAAACACATCATATAAACACTAATCATATGAATGTAAAAAGCAAATCTAGATATTTTTATTGTACCCATATTTTAATTATAATATTTTGCAAAAGAACAATATTTACTAGTAGAGAATTTTTGTTGGGGTTCCGCCTAGATTGATCCAAAAAAATAGAATTTTTTGAGTTCCTCTCAGACATAAACATTTGATCCAGGTGGCAAAAGTCCCCTCTCGCCCCCATGATAGCCCTAATCTTGGCTTACAGTATAAGCCGAAATGTCAGAAGATAATAAAAAATACACATTTTCTAAATTGTATTTTTTTTTGTATCAACCTTGATTGAACCCAACAAAAATTCTCTACTAATAATCTCTACAGTCAAAACTCTCCATTTCAACAATATTTACTTCACTTCCATATATATATATATATATAACTTGTTTTTTTAGTTTTATCAAATCTCTTCGTTCTTTTTTTATTCAGTTAATATAATTATTTTTACATGAAATTATCTAGTCTGCTCACTTCTTTTGTGATGGTGTTCTCTTCATTATCAAATACAAACATATCACACTCTTCAGTTTCAGTTGAAAAGATATCTTGTGAGCAAGTGCCATTAGATGTATATGGTTTGTATCGCAAGCATTTATCAATATTGTTTGAAGGTATAGTATAATGGAGCCAAGACTGGTCATTTTTCTTAGTGCCATTAACTTCACATTCAGGAATGAAACATCTGAAACATATCTTGAATTAAACTGCCAAAGATAAATGTTTTCCTGTTTTAAATATCTTAAGTTCAAAGCTTTCTTTTTTTTAATCACATTTATATAGTCATTAAAAATACCTAAACAGATTTTAATGAAATTAGAAATATAGTTTCCTAAAGTAATTAATGTTTTAATATAAATTAAATTTAATCTACCTAAATTTGATAAATCTAAATTTGCTAATGTGGGATCTATTGAGAAAGAGAACAGTCAAGAATAAAATTGATTAAATGAAAGATTCTCCTCCTATATGTTTAAGTTGTGGTGAAACCTATTTTGAATAACCTTAGAGCACATGAACTCAGAAATAAACTGAGCATTTCTCATACATTGTCTAGCTTCTGGGGCAATAGCAAAGAAAGAATAGACTCCTTGATACTGTTCTTCAAGGAAAGCAACCAGTGTAATGAAATTTAAAGAGCAGTCCCGATCCATGGTAGGGGAGGATTCGGTATCCGTTAACGACTCAGCGGGCGATGGGCTGTCTTTTTAGACCCCCAACTCTAAAAATCCATCCCTGTTTTTATTGCCCATTGACAGACCTGCCATTCATTCCTAGTAATGAGACCCTGGGCTTCATTGTGGTTATTTGTTCCTGTAATAAATATATCATAGTTCTTGGATTATTTTAAAAAGAAGTTCAGCTGATATTTCTTCAAATAAAGCTGTAGAGCTCTCCCAAATTCCTAAAAATAATAGTTTCATATTCAGTTTTAATCCCAAGGGTCTCTCAGGGCAACTTCCAGTTTATTCTCCATGGTTTAAAAATAACTTTCTTATGTAATCTGTTCATTATTAGAGAGATATCCTTAAGCTATTTTATATGTAATGCACTACCAATCCAAGAATTTCTTGATTTCCCAAGAGATAATAAATAGTCTTAATCTTTAACAAAAATCTTGCAAACCAAATCATAAAATATTCTCAGGTAGTGTATTGTATGATGAATCATTATGATATTCAATATGTGTTAGATGAAAAATGATATCCAACTTAATTAAAATTTAATTAATAATCATTTTAAAAGTGTGCAAAATAATTTAACAATTTTAAAAACACATTTAAAAAAAAATATAAATGTGTAATTTATATATGATAATAGTTAACATACAAGTTTTGGAAATAACATCTTATCATTTCTCCTTGTACCAATTTAATCAAGAAGTNATTAATAATCATTTTAAAAGTGTGCAAAATAATTTAACAATTTTAAAACACATTTAAAAAAAAATATAAATGTGTAATTTATATATGATAATAGTTAACATACAAGTTTTGGAAATAACATCTTATCATTTCTCCTTGTACCAATTTAATCAAGAAGTACGCTGAATGATTAACATTGAGTTGAAGACAACTAATTAATCAAAAAACTTGCTACAAGTAGCAGATAGATTTTATTGTTGGGTTTGACAAATATAAGCTCCATGCAGAGAAAATAATTTAAAACTTTTACATGGTGGTTACATCTGAATAAACATGATAGCAAATACAGAATAAGTTGGCATCTTGGGCAAACTTGTATAATTCTAAAAACAACATAACTCATAAAGACAATATTAACTCCCACATTAAACATACAGATGTAGAAAAAAAAANTTAATTAATGATATTACTAATGTCATAAAACATTATATTTTGTTTTAGGTTTCCAATCTATTGAACGCTTTACTTTTTTTTTCTAAGCATTATTTAAAAAAAAAATGTAATACTAAAGAATTAACCTGTATTGAATGTCATCAGCAGCAAAAATATAGTAAACATACAGATGTAGAAAAAAAAATCAATAAAAAAAATGATGTAATTCAATACTCTCCCTCATTGAATAGATTTTTTTTCTCACTATAGTCAATTAAATTCTTTCCTTCATTCACTATGTCTATTAGTTTAATCAGTTTCACTTAATAATTGCCACAGTTTAGGTTTGGTTAACATCTGAAAGTAGCATGAAGAAATTTTAACGCTTAATCGTCCTTCTTAAACTCGTTAGTTGGGTTTTCCAATTTTATAGATGCAAAGACAATAGTGAATGTAATGTCAGATTTTTTACAAACCATAAGGTACATTAAACAACCTACCACCTATCAGTTCAAAATGAAATGTATAAAGCAGGAATAGGAAATAGGAAGTCGTCTTTATTTTTTTAAAAAGGAAAGATATAAAAAAAATTATTTTTACTGCAATATTTTTTAAAAATTTTCTTCTTTTTCAGAACTCTCTTAATCACCTTCTAAAAAACTATAATCTTTCATGATAGTAATTTTTATAATACTAATATTAGTTAAAGAAAAATTTGTAGTTTCAAAACCTTGTAAATCTTTTAAATGAACTTTTTTCTGTCACATATTTTTATTTGATAACTCAAAATTGCTTATGATTAATGAGAAAAACTCAATACAAACCAAATTTAAAAAAAAAAAAATCTTTATTTATTACATTATGTTACTTAACATCTTGTAATTTCATGACGGATACAATAAATAAATTTAAAAAAAATTTTTACATGTAGAAAAAAATATAAATAAAAAAAAATATAATAAAATAAAAATAAAATCAACAATAAAACAAATAACTGTGCAGGGAGAAGAGGCATTAAGGCCCAGGAGGTCGCGAGGCCAGATGTCGCGGGGGACAATAGTGTGGATTGGAGTCCGTCGACAGGGATTAGGCATATGGATTGGGATGAAATTGATGTTTACTATGGAAGAGCTTGAAGCGGGTGGTAAGGAGGAGGAGACTAGGTCNTCAAAACTAATACAATATACATATAAAGAAAAAATATAATAAAATAAAAATAAAATCAACAATAAAATAAATAAATGGTCATCACTGTGCAGGGAGAAGGGCCCCATCTACCCCACTCCCAATAAGTTTAGGCATTAAGGCCCAGGAGGTCGCGAGGCCATCGCCGTTTTAGTCTCCAGGGAGGATTGTGAGGATTGGAGTCCGACCACAGGGATTGGGCATATATGGATATATATATATGGATTGGGATGAAATTGGAGTTTACTATGGAAGAGCTTGAAGTGGATGGAGATAAGGTCTTAGACACAAGGAATATTAATGTCGTGATGAAGGGTAGAGTTGGAGACTATTTATAAGGCTGTATAAGAGCCCATGGCATCTGTTGAGTTCTAGTCGCTTGATTTTAGAATGTTCATTCCAGTTGAGTCGTGAGTCAATCTGGAACCCAAGATAACGGACTGTATCAGAGAGAGGTATAGGGATGTTATTGTATGTAACATTATCAGGAGAATCTTTTCTTAGTTGAAAATTTACCTGTATGCATTTGGACTCATTTATTTTAACTCTCTGTTTACTGCACCACTGCTGAATAGCATCAAGGTGGTATTGTAAAATGTTAGAAGCGGTTTTGGAATCAGGATGGGAGGTGTGGATCGCTTTGTCATCTGCAAAGAGGGCTAAAAGAGTATTAGGATGAGTAGGGATGTCTGCAGTATAAAGGATAAAAAGGATGGGTCCAAGCAAACTGCCCTGTGGAACACCCGCTTTCACAGGATAGTGTTCGCAGTTATCTGATCCTTGCGGGACCCTAAAGAAACGGTTAGAAAGGTAAGATTTGAGGATTAGATAGATGGTACTTGGAAATATGGACTTCAGCTTATATAATAGACCAGTATGCCATACTTGGTGCTTGACTGACACCTAAGAATGCACCAGGACAAAAATCTTTTTGCTCAAGGGAAGAGGAGATAAAGTCTACAACAAGAAACACCTGCTGGACAGTAGAATGATGGGATCAGAAGCCGAACTGATGATTATGAAGAATATTTAAGGAAATTATTATTGGTATTATTTGTTTTAAAATAACTTTCTCAAATACCTTGGAAAGTAAAGGAAGAAGGCTAATTGGTCGATAGGATAATGTGTTAGAAGAAGATTTACCGGGTTTGGGAAATAGGACAAACCAAATTAATAGCATGAATTCGAATGTTCAAAGACAAAGTCACTTGGTAAGTATCAAGAGTAAACAGGATTTGAGGCTAGCCTCTAAACTAAACAACAAATTCCCTATAACAGAACAATTTGTTGTGATGCTTAGTTGAACACGACTAAAGATATGCATAGCAACAATTCCCTTATTATTCCTTTTAAGGGTTTATTCAGTTTTAGATGATCTAAAAAAAATGTATTTACTAAGATTCCAAATAATTAAAATTGCATTGCAATAGAAATAAATATAATTTTATTCATGACTGTGAGGATTTGCTGTTTCTTTTTATGAACTTATTAAGGAACCAATTACCCTAATTAATTTTTAACCATTTTTTGCATGGTTCTCAGTATATCAAATATATATATATTTTTTAAATATCTTAAAACTATCAAGTTGATAACTTCATTAAATTTCTTGATAATCCTATTGTTACTTTCTTATGCAAAGTATAAAGTGAGTTTAGGGAAAATTAAAAGATTACAATGATAACAATCTTAAAATTTTGATTAAATTAATTTTTTTACTTTCACACACACACACACACACACACATGCAAATTGTTACATGTTTGTATGCCTGTAACGTGTTGCCAATTTTCAGCCTATATAATAAATCTATTGGAGCACAGCTCTTAATACTTTACAATTCAACTGAGACGATGCGACTATGCAATTAAATATCTGAGAAAAATCTTGACAATCTTAACTGTTAACATTCTAAATACATTAATTAATGATATTACTAATGTCATAAAACATTATATATTGTTTTAGGTTTCCAATCTATTGAACGCTTTACTTTTTTTTTCTAAGCATTATTAAATAAAAAAAATGTAATACTAAAGAATTAACCTGTATTGAATGTCATCAGCAGCAAAAATATAGGAGACAGAAGCTGCAGCATTCAAGGCAATAGGAAAGAAGATCAGGAAGTACACTAGCACTTGGTAAGTACCGAACTGATTAAGCTCTTTAAGTACTGAATCCAGATCATTCATTATCAGACAGTTGAAAAAATCTTATAAATTGACTGTACCTTTCTTGTTGACCATAAAATTTAAAATGATTTAAATAATCATTATAATCTAGAGGCTAACAAATTAGTCACTTGTTTAAAGATGGATTATTTGACTAGCTGATTCTCACTGACTTGCTAAGAGACTGTTAGATGTTTTCTCCTTCTCAGCCATTCTGGTACTAACTCTTAGCTGAGGATTGAGGGGGGAGTGTGTCATTGAAAAATACAGAACCAGGAAAACTTCAATCTTTCTTCTGTACTTTAAAAAAAAAAAATTAATTTTGAAAAATGTAAGTAATAACAGTGTAAAGTGTGATGTTAGGAATATGATGTGTTTATAGACATACACCCATATATGTATACTTACATTTATAACACAGTTACTTTTAAAAATAAATTTTTATTTCTTTACATTTCTGAACTATATATTTTATTCATTTGGCAATTTAATATTTATGTTCAATTTAATTTATTGATATCAATGCAAAATTATGAATACTTTTTCTAATTTATCTAAAAGTGTATTTTTTTTGTTGTAGTTGAATTTATTTTAATAAGTACTATCTACTTTATTGTAAGATACATGACCACTGAAATTATAGTTTTAATAAAATTTAAAATAAAACAATTAATATTTTTTCCTTATTTTTTTAAAAAGGAAAATCACTCAATTAA
>KZ808413.1:151014-161487 GCA_000696205.2 Oncopeltus fasciatus | reverse complement strand
CAATTAATAAATAATTTTATAATAATATATTTTTTGTGGAGTATATCCATTGGTTGACCATGTAAAAGATAAAAGTTTTAATTTTTTTAAATTAGGGCAAGATATATATTTAAAAGTGAAATTCACATAAAAAATTTTTTTTTGAGATCAGATGGTATTGGTATACCAATATACTTATATAATAATGGTATATTGCTTGGTTCATGCACACACACGTAAAGACCTCTCCACCCGCTTTGCACTTTTCCGCAATAAACTTCCATTTCACCCTAATCCAAATGCTTAGTGGTTTAAAAAAAAAAAATATATATATATTATGTACGGAATTTCGAATTGTACAATATGTAGCTAACATTTTCTAAAATTATTTCAAAAAATATTATTGACGAATGTATTCTCTCGGACATCGCTAATATCAGTTCTTGATGATTCATTTAAAAACGACAGAACGTAATTGGATAGAAGACGTAATAGCGTCAAACCAAGGTAATAGAGAGATTGCAAATTTGCTACTTTCATTAAATTTCCTCGTGCTGATCCTTCAGCCGATGGAAATCTCATTCTCATTTGTCAGATAATTTCCCATTCGAAGCGCATTAAGAAATACGCATTAAACACTTCTCGAAATACAAAGTAATCAGGATTTTTTTTCATAAAGTATTCATGGTAATAATAAGTATCGCGAGTAACCGATTGTTACCAGCTATCAGGGTTAAATCGATAATTGGCCTATGTATCACGAAAGTCACCAACACAGCAGAAGAGTAAATGAAAACAGTGGCCCGAGAGCTGAGTCCTGTCGGAGAGATTTCTCAAACATTGTGTGAATATAATTGTAAGCATTCTTGATAACACTTATCACTAAGTAAGGCATATTATTTTTAATAAAACTTAATGCTTTTTATTCATCTGTTAAAACATTGCTGCTGTGATTTCTAAAGTAAATGCTGCCCAACATAAAAAAAAAAAAAAAAAAAAATACAGGAACTGAGAAAATAGTTTAACACTTTTACATGGTGGTTACATCTGAATAAACATGATAGCAAATACAAAATAAGTTGGCATCTTGGACAAACTTGGGTAGTACTTAAAACAACAACATAACTATTAAAGACAATATTAACTCCCACTCTTAAACATACAGATGTAGAAAAAAAATTCAATAAAAAAATAATTTAAGTAATTCAATAATCTCCCTCATCGAATAGATTTTTTTCTCTCACTATAGTCAATTAAATTCTTTCCTTCATTCACTATGTCTATTTGTTTAATCAGTTTCACTTAATAATTGCCACAGTTTAGGTTTGGTTAACATCTGAAAGTAGCATGAAGAAATTTTAATACTTAATCGTCCTTCTTTAACTCATTAGTTGGGTTTTTCCAATTTTATAAATACAAAGACAACAGTGAATGTAATGTACAAAATGAAATGTAGTCCTAGTTCCTAGGAAATATTTTCTCACACAAATCACATGGGGAGGCCTCGCCAAATTTTACCGTAAGCCCGTTCAACGGGTTCAGTCGAGTGACTGATACAAAAAAAACCTGATTCATCAGATACATATAGGGAGATAACCTGTTCCATACTTATGTTCTGAATCTAGAATCAGTAAACGCCCAGTTCCCCATACTAATATAAAATCCAAGAAAACCGTACTCTGCATGTAGTCATGTAAGCTCCAAGGAAAGAGACCACCATACTATATCAACAGATGACATATGGGAGAGCTAACCGACTTAGCGATGAAAAACATCCTTTTTGATCTAAGCCCTAGAAGAGGAACAGATATGAACTCCCTTACCTCATTTTTTCGTAAATGTAAAAAAAAAAAAAAAAAAAAGTCTAACGTTCAAGAAATATATACAATTCCCGTACTGTGCCGCACGATAATAAAAGTTGAGGAACCTTACAAAAAGAGAGATTTGGTACAGTGCTACAATTGTCAGCAATTCGGTCAGCACTGCAGTAACAACTGTCAAAAGTGGGAGGGGGGGACACGCAACTTGTGCCCTCTGCTNACTTCCATTTCACCCTAATCCAAATGCTTAGTGGTTTAAAAAAAAAAAATATATATATATTATGTACGGAATTTCGAATTGTACAATATGTAGCTAACATTTTCTAAAATTATTTCAAAAAATATTATTGACGAATGTATTCTCTCGGACATCGCTAATATCAGTTCTTGATGATTCATTTAAAAACGACAGAACGTAATTGGCTAGAAGACGTAATAGCGTCAAACCAAGGTAATAGAGAGATTGCAAATTTGCCACTTTCATTAAATTTCCTCGTGCTGATCTTTCAGCCGATGGAAATCTCATTCTCATTTGTCAGATAATTTCCCATTCGAAGCGCATTAAGAAATACGCATTAAACACTTCTCGAAATACAAAGTAATCAGGATTTTTTTTTCATAAAGTGTTCATGGTAATAATAAGTATCGCGAGTAACCGATTGTTACCAGCTATCAGGGTTAAATCGATAATTGGCCTATGTATCACGAAAGTCACCAACACAACAGAAGAGTAAATGAAAACAGTGGCCCGAGAGCTGATTCCTGTCGGAGAGATTTCTCAAACATTGTGTGAATATAATTGTAAGCATTCTTGATAACACTTATCACTAAGTAAGGCATATTATTTTTAATAAAACTTAATGCTTTTTATTCATCTGTTAAAACATTGCTGCTGTGATTTCTTAAGTAAATGCTGCCCAACATAAAAAAAAAAAAAAAAAAACACAGGAACTGAGAAAATAGTTTAACACTTTTACATGGTGGTTACATCTGAATAAACATGATAGGAAATACAGAATAAGTTGGCATCTTGGACAAACTTGGGTAGTACTAAAAACAACAACATAACTCTTAAAGACAATATTAACTCCCACATTAAACACACAGATGTATAAAAAAAAAATCAATAAAAAAATGAAGTAATTCAATAATCTCCCTCATTGAATAGATTTTTTTTCTCACTATGGTCAATTAAATTCTTTCCTTCATTTACTATGTCTATTAGTTTAATCAGTTTCACTTAATAATTGCCACAGCTTAGGTTTGGTTAACATCTGAAAGTAGCATGAAGAAATTTTAATGCTCAATGGTCCTTCTTTAACTCGTTAGTTGGGTTTTCCAATTTTATAGATGCAAAGACAACAGTGAATGTAATGTCCGGTTTTTTTTACAAACCATAAGGTGCATTAAACAACCTACCGCCTATCAGTACAAAATGAAATGTAGTCCTAGTTCCTAGGAAATATTTTCTCACACAAATCACATGGGGAGGCCTCGCCATATTTTACCGTTAACCCGTTCAACGGGTTCAGTCGAGTGACTGATACAAAAAAACCTGATTCATCAGATACATATAGGGAGATAGTCTGTTCCATACTTATGTTCTGAATCTAGAATCAGTAAACGCCCAGTTCCCCATACTTATATAAAATCCAAGAAAACCGTACTCTACACGTAGTCATGTAAGCCCCAAGGAAAGAGACCACCATACTATACCAACAGATGACATATGGGAAGTGCTAACCGACTTAGCGATGAAAAACATCCTTTTTGATCTAAGCCCTAGAAGAGGAATAGATATGAACCCCCTTACCTCATTTTTTCGTAAATGTAAAAAAAAAAAAAAGTCTAACGTTCAAGAAATATATACAATTCCCGTACTGTGCCGCACGATAATAAAAGTTGAGGAACCTTACATAAAGAGAGATTTGGTACAGTGCTACAATTGTCAGCAATTCGGTCAGCACTGCAGTAACAACTGTCAAAAGTGGGAGGGGGGGACACGCAACTTGTGCCCTCTGCTTTAAAAACCACCCCCGCCAGCCTATAGCCTATGGGCTGCTGTGCATACAGAGAGGGGAAACAAAGAGTGTACAATTAGCATGAATCGTCGCAGCAACCAGCTACCCGTCACCCGCGCCCATCGTCTAGAAACGCTTAATCTCCTATAGTTCTGTCGTTCACATACATCAACTCCAATGATGCGCCCCCACAACCCAGGCACAGGTCTCTATCACAGATTAGACGCAAGTCTCACCAGCAATCTCAGTCTCAACCCCCAACATCACAACCGACCATCTCCCCCACCCCTCCTTTTACCACCAATTTAGATCTATAATATGTTACCAAGCTTTTTACATTCTTCCTGTCCGAAATCCGATCCCTTATCACTCCTTTGATACAAGCCCTTACACCTTTGCCGATGATAATGCCATCGTCTTCCTGATCTCACAGTTGCTATTAATTTCCTTCAAGAACACCTAGACCACTTGTTGTAAGAAGTGGCTTACAACATTGAATGAAAGTAAGTTTGCACACGTCACATTCACTCTTTGTAATATCTTAGTATGTGTTTATCAGAAACATGAGACCATAATTAGTTATTTTTCTTAATGATATTTTACACTTCACAGGCAAAGAGAAAGACTCAATTTGTTATTGAAGAAAATTAGACCAATAGAAAAAGGAGTAATAGGTGTGGGGGATTTATATGGAAAATTACTAACTATACTGAGGAATGCGTATAGTACATGCAGTTCCTTCCGATTAGCCAAGCAATAGTCTTAATATATGAGCAAATTTATCATGTTTGAAATTAAATTTCTTAAATTTAGTACGAGCGAAAATGCTCTTTTCAATGAGGGACAATATACAAACTTAGCAAATTTAAATATTTCATTGGGGAACACATTTTTTGTTTAGTTAGATCTGACACTGTTTTTTTTACAATAACCTCAGATTTTGTCTATCCCGTCAACTTTTTGAACTACAGGATATCCTCAGAAATCATGAAAACCATGCATTTAAAAGAACATAGAACCAAGCAAAAACATATCAAATATACCGTTCACAAAACATTTAATGTAAGTTAAATCGAGTTCATACATATAAAATTGTTTAATTAATGAACACTACTTAAAAATTAAGGTAAAAATTTGCGTTTGTAGCTTTTTCTGGAGTGTTTAGTTTGTGTACATTCGCGCATGATTCTCCAACAATAGTCAGACATCATATGTACGTCCCATCTACCTTGATACCTTGCTTCCATGACCCTCAAATCTTGATGGAAACGCTCACTCTGCTCATCACTCACTGCACCATGATTGTCCGGGAAATTAGCAAGTTGGCTGTGTAAAAAATGCAATTTAATGCTCATATTGCAACCTTGCTTTTGGAAGCTTTTTAAGAGTTGCAGGCAATTTCGGAGTAATTCAATGCTCGTATATTTCCAAGAGAGAAAATAACCTCTTTTTCTATCAATATGTGTCTCTTATCTTGAAATAATTTCTAGAAAAGATGTTCCTGTCTCAGTCCTAATCCTGTGTATTCTGTCTATCATACTTCATACTTAAGTCCTCTTTAGGAAAGATAGGATAGATCATAGAACAAAAATACAATAAATTTTATTAATTAATTGTAATGATGAATTCATTTAATATTCACAATTAAAATATTTTCACAATTGCATAATATTTTTAGATTTGTTCAGGAAAAATATAACACTTATATAAGTTAAATGATACAAAGTATTTATTTGAATATATATTTCAAAAGTTCTTTGTTGTTAACCTGGCTCATTTTTTTTTTTTTCCAAATTTCGACAAATGCTTCCTTATTTATATTGGCAATTCATTTTTAGATGAAGTATCTTCACTCCTGAAAAGTAAGTTATTATTCAGATTAGCTAATAACAACAGATAATCATTTATGTGCAAAGTACGAAACTAAAAATCCTTCACAAGAAGTTAATTGTAAGCATATTTCCCATTTTTAAATAATTCGTCACAAATATAACATTTTAAGATTTATTGGTCTTATAATCATTGAAGGACAAGAAAGTAGCTATCAAATGTCTCGAGGATTTGATTTAATTTTATTTTTTGTAATACGTAAATACGTATACTTTACGAAAACTTTTAGGGAAATATACGTTAGAAAATTGCAAGTCAATTTATTTATAAGTACTTTATAAAAATGGACAAATATGATCTTTATTCATTACGATTTTCTATTTTGTCTTCCAGTGAAAGCTTTTCCCTCTGTTTGCAATTAGGGAACTTACCAGTTTGGGGACAGTGTGTCAAATACCAGCAACTATTACGGGATTCTACTGTGGTACATAGACTATACAAATATTATTTATTTCCATTTGTTTTTAATTCTTATCATTCGAAATCTTCCACATTTCCTCAAGGCTTCCCGAAAAATCATATAATTCTCATACAAACATGAATAGAACCTGTCCTACAAGAGGAAGTAAGGCTAGACAGTGGGAACTGGTTCACTTTGGCACAAGGAACGCACTTAACCAAAGTACGCACACATATGCTAGCTTTGCAACAAACCAGGAAATTTGGCTTGAAAATATTGCCTATAGGACAAATTAGTTTTTTTAAAAGTCCATCACACAGAAATTCCTTAAACTAAGTTTATTCCCGTATTTCATTAAAATTCACATATTACGACTTATCTGCACATATGGTGTATAAATCTGGGGCGCCACCAAGCCTTCCAGTCCTCTCCATCGAAAACCCTCAAAATAATCGCTAGGCACCCTATTACTTATCCAATTCCTCCCTTCAGTACCTCATTTCTCCCCGCTTCTCCCTTTTCCACAGTTAACGGCCATACCATCCTAATCCATCAGTACATACTTTGTCTTCTAACTCCAAACCCTACAACCCTCCCCGACGACTCAAACGAAGATGGCCACGTGACCTACTGATAATATAGTCAGCATTTAATTTGAGAGTGGTTTCATTGGTCACCTTCTCTCTTTCTGCCATTGTAATTTTGTCATATTTTTTTTTTTTAAATTCATTGTAATCAAATTACAAAATGTTTTTATGTTAATAGAAATTTATCAATAAATAAATAGAAGTTGACATAAACGATTAAATACATTTTAAAAGTTATAAATTTGGTTCAAATGTCAAAGTACCAACTTAAATAACTTCATTTGCCAAAGAAAAGATTACCACCTCTCAATCAATCACTGTCAATCTCAATTTCATGCAGGACACCATCAAATCATGTCACATTCTTCTGGTGTCCATTCTATTATGTTTTCTTTCAATAAATCAGTGATAACTAAGTCAAAAGTGTCTATATCTTTCCAAAACTAGAGTTCAAGAAGACTAAATGAAAGAGTAATGGTGCGAAACCCGTTTGTTTGAGGAGATGTAACCCAACATAGATCATCCAGCTATAGGGGACATCCTATTTTCACAAAGTCTTAACTAAAATACCTTAATACGAAACAGGCAACCTTCATCGATAGTGTACTGGCGGGAAATTACAACGGTAAACCAATGTATTTTGGCCTTCTAAGGAATATATCATTTCAACTTGGATTCATGTCCCAAGTTTTGAAATTCATTCATGCATAAATGTTACAATAGCTGAGAGCTTACTTCAGATTTTAACAAATTATACTGTGGAAAAAATGATTATATGGCAGATTAAGTTACATTTTTATTGTTCATAAGAGGATTATGCTCCAAATTTCATTAAAAGTTTTAAAAAATAGCTAAGAGAAAAAGTATGTTTTGGAGTTACCTCCGCTTATTTGGTGAGACCTTTTTTCCAAGTTGTTCTGCATCTTTAATAGTCTCTGGCATTGCGCACCCTTTGGTTTCTGGAAAGAACACGCTAAGTGCTCCAGCTATAAGTGATAAAGCTCCAAATACGAGTAGAGGATCCATTATTTTTGCCTGAAATAAAAGTATATATTTTTTGTATGTACAGTTTTTTCTTCCGGTTGGGCCGTGTCAAGTTGTCCATAGTTGTTTAACTTGACCAGAAGAAGAAACTGTACATACATTTGACGACCGTGGAAGCCTACGTGAACATATATCTTTTTAGTCAATTACTCAAGAGGTCTATAGAAGTCATTAGTAAATTATTTACTATTATTTATTCAAAGAAGGAAAAATCCAAGAAATCTTATTTATTATGCATTTTCTAACCAAAATTTTTTCAATTTAAGTAGAATTCAATTAAGGTAGAGAATTCGATAAAATATTAATAAATCTTGACTACTTGCTCTTTTTATCTACCACTTATGAAATAAATCTCTTGCCGTTTTATTAAAGAAGAAAAAGAGATTTACAGATGCAGAGAAATTTACAAGAGATTTTTGTAAATGAACTATATAATTGTAAAAATTTCTTTCTTCTATGCTTTAAAAAAAAATGTGTAAATCATTAACGAAATTATTTAGAACATACTCTTACTTGGCCTAAACTCAAACATTTTAAAAATTAAAAGCTTCCGACATGGAGGACTTAAATTAGATAAGATTCTGCTAATAAGTGAAATATATTTTAAATATTTATTTTAATGGACTATGTCAATTTAAATTTACCTTAAACACAAATCACACCAATGAGATCGTTAATAAGCTCCTAATTATATATAATTGCTTCAAGCAAATCCCTGCTCTTTCAGTATTATTCCTGATAACAAATTAGGCTTTACGCTCATCCAACCTCACTTTGGATCAAAGCCTCTCTACAATTCTATTTGCAAATTCTAAAAAGGCAGTGGCTAAGAGATATCTTAAAAGAGATATCTTAAGTTAAATGTTCAACAATTTGACAGTGCTGCACAATTTTTTTTCCCTTTTATCTTTTGTAATCAAGTGTTCTGTAATCACGCATTGTCTTATATTTTGTTTATTTCTATCTAACTAACTCTTGTAAATTGTGTCCCATCCAATTATATACATGTGCAGATTGTAAGTAGAGTGAAGATAAAAAAAAAAAAGAATAGGAGAGTATTCACATCTTATTCCTTATACTTACAATTATTGGTGCTTGTGGAGCTAGCATTGAACCAATTCTTCCAACAGAAGAACAAAAGCCGAATAACGAATGCCTCATGTGAGTGGGATATATTTCAACACTCAATATGTACAGGGCTGAGAAAGCTTCTGTTATTGCCAGCTTCCCAGTAAAATATAAAATCTGCTTTAAAATTGCAAATTCTGAAATTAAAATTTATCTATATTGTTATGAGCGACTATATTTAATTATTAATTTAGACATATCTAAGTTCTCAAGTTCCATTATTAACAGGCTTAAATATGCATTACATAAATTAATTATTAATTAAATATACATAAAATAACAATAGTTATTATTATTTTATAGCTGTGCTCACTTCTGTACAAGAGGATTGTGAAAGTATTACACCAATGGATATTTATACTCACTCTTACTGCCTAGCCTGTCTGTCCATAATGTCGTGGAATATATAGAATAGTATAATGCATCTTCAGTTGCTGATTGTTGTTCTAGCTGATTGAAATTATTGGTCTATTTATACTGGTTGTACAGTCAAATGGTCAAAATATATAAAACACTTTAATTTTATTTAAAACTTTATTTTTCTATACTAGCTTTGCATCTAATATTCACCTCTTTTAAAAAATAATTATATAAAAAAAATTAATTACCAATGTAAATTGGAACCTTCAGCCGGCAAGACTAGTTAAAATCTGAGAACCGTCTAGAAGAGAAAGTTATTCAAGGTTTCCTGAGTAGTAGATCTGTAAAGTTTTTCGTATTTCTAATAAACGATTATCGGAGTATAGATTTATTTTTATTCTTAATTAAATTTATGAAAATAGAATTAACGTTACATATTTATGTATTTTTTACAACTTTTTTTTTTCTATTTTAAATTATATGAATGTATTCCAAACCCTACAACCCTCCCCGACGACTCAAACGAAGATGGCCACGTGACCTACTGATAATATAGTCAGCATTTAATTTGAGAGTGGTTTCATTGGTCACCTTCTCTCTTTCTGTCATTGTAATTTTGTGATATTTTTTAGTTCATTGTAATCAAATTACAAAATGTTTTTATGTTAACAGAAATTTATTAATTAATAAATAGAAGTAGACATAAACGATTAAATACATTTTAAAAGTTATAAATTTGGTTCAAATGTCAAAGTACCAACTTAAATAACTTCATTTGCCAAAGAAAAGATTACCACCTCTCAATCAATCACTGTCAATCTCAATTTCATGCAGGACACCATCAAATCATGTCACATTCTTCTGGTGTCCATTCTATTATGTTTTCTTTCAATAAATCAATGATAACTAAGTCAAAAGTGTCTATATCTTTCCAAAACTAGAGTTCAAGAAGACTAAATGAAAGAGTAATGGTGCGAAACCCGTTTGTTTGAGGAGATGTAACCCAACATAGATCATCCAGCTATAGGGGACATCCTATTTTCACAAAGTCTTAACTAAAATACCTTAATACGAAACAGGCAACCTTCGTCGATAGTGTACTGGTGGGAAATTACAACGGGAAACCAATGTATTTGGGTATTCTAAGAAATATATCATTTCAACTTGGATTCATGTCCATATGTTACAATAGCTTAGAGCCTACTTCAGATTTTAATCAATTACGATTATCCCCCAAATTTCAT